>VUQG01022030.1:0-26056 GCA_015106755.1 Etia nguti | reverse complement strand
AATTTTTTTTTTTTTTTGTTTTGTTATTTTTTTTTTTTTTTCTTTTTTTAAAAAAAACTTTTTTTGTTTTTTTTTTTTTTTTAACTTTCTGTTTATTAAAACAAATGCCTGTTTGTTTTTGTTAAGCATAATCTCAAATATAAAAGGCCTAATTCTGGATCCAAATATATTTAAAATGCTGTTTAATCAAGAATATAAATCGTGTTAGTATTTTTTTTTAATAATGTACAGTTTGAATCTCATAGACCTTGAGCAACTACAACACCCTGTAGCTGTTCTCTCTTTTTTAATAACGTCATTTTATTTTAGTTTTTAATGCATCATTTTTGGTGCATATATAAGTAAGACACATTCTGTGTGTGTGTTTGGTGTAGGAGTGTGGTGGTGCCTGTGAAGAAAACCTCCCCTGGCAGCCTAGCAGTTAACACCCTGGGAAGCAGCAGCAGCACCTCTCCAGGCTTGACAACTGGCAGCACCCCCAACATCTTTGCTGCTACCTCTGCGACCCCCAAAAGCATGATAAACACTACGGGTAGGCTACAAACAACGTTACTGGAGTACAACCACATTGTTAAAATCCTACACTCAGTCCTCGTAGCCTCGCTAGGATTTACATAATACTTCTTCAGAGCAAGTTGCAAATACTTGTAATCTTACTGACCTCTTGCGATTTTTCTTTAAATTATGCTATTCTAGGAATAGAACAAAGTGTTTTTACTCTGTACGATCATGTGATCCTGGATATCCTTGCAGGTGGTTGTTGCTATCACTAGATGGCACTCTTTACCTTTTTTAACTCTCAAAAGCAGCCCTGTGCTTTTGAGAGTGAAAATGGCTGTTGTTTAGCCACCAGGATTTGTCTAGACACCACCCTAATTTTAATCTGCTTGAACTGTACAGCAAAACAAATACACTTTTTATGACAAAGGTGAATTTGCATACCCTGACTTTCTATGGTGCATGCGTTCTGATATGATTGACCACATGGCCTCTCTCCCCTTGCTGTCACATTGCTTCTCCCAAGGTTGTGCTGCATTAAGCAGGATTCACCTCAGGGCTGGTGTACTCTGGGCTTTTGAAATACCCCACTTAACACCAAGAACCATTAGGATCTCAAACACCTTTTAATGTACTCTATTATTATTTTTAATAACAATAATAATAATGGTAATAAAAATCACTCTCCTCTCTGAGGCCTTGTGAAAGAATTTGAGAAATGTGTCCAAGTGAAAGTGTGCTTTCAGCTAAATCCACAGGCTCTCACCCAGACCACATGATATCATTCTCACTGGTTTTGACCTCTCAAAAGGACAGTCAGAATGATTTTATATTTGGGACTATGCTGCCAAGAAGGTCTGACTCAGTTTTCACCTTTAAATTACAGTTGTCACAATATCCAAATTTATTGGCTTGTTAAAAAAAAAGCAGATATTGTTTCGATATGTTGGTTGGTTCTTCATCTTTGTCATTTTACTAAACAAAACAGTTCCATGTGTCCCTGCTGGCACAAGTTTGAACCAGCTGAGTTGCACTTGGATTTAGTTAAAGTGCATAATTTGTTCTACTTGGTTGAAATTTGGGCTGAAGTCTACTGTCAGGGGCCAGATTGTGGCTGCTTTTTATAACCTCCCATCCTTCCTTCATTTTCTTTCAGTCATTTCAATCTGTGTGCCATTAAATACATTTACAACCACTGGATGTAACTTTAATGGAATTTCCCTGAAGATAGACAATGGTTTTAAATACGGCATTGCTTCTCTCAAATACTAGCACAAATCTTGTGGTAGTATTTTAATGCTTTAAATGTACCACATTTTACTTTCCATTTTTAGTTACCTTAATATTCCTGCTTGGTACTTGACAAGGATAGTAAAAACACAATAAGGCATAACATTGTGTTTTCTTGTATCCACTTGTCCACTTAGTGGGAGGGGTCACTAAAAATCAATGCTAAGTTGTTTGGTGATCACCTTTATCCTCAAATGAAATTTTATATCCTGATTCGAAATGGTGTTCTTCCACTGTGACACTGCCTGCATTCAAAGACCATGAGGGGGCCACTGAATGGTTTGATCGGTGCAAAAATTATGCGAGCCATGTGTCATTGCTTTCAGACTTACCATATTTTGACCCAGTTGAACAAATATGGCAGAATGTGCACCAATGAGTTACACACCACCACCATCATCAAAAGCAAGTGCCATAGCATGCTCTTGCAGCACTTAGAGGCTTAACATCATAATAAGATGCCTAATGGACGTCTTTCCTTTAATTTGTCAGCCATCTGTATAAATCTGAAATTATTTTTGCCCTGCATTAATGTCGTGCGCTTCTGTTATTTCTCCCGCAGGAGCCACTGACGCAGCTGCTTCTACCTCCTCTTCCTCCAGTTTTGTCAATGGAGCCACGAGTAAGAATCTGCCGGCCGTGCAGACGGTGGCCCCCATGCCTGAGGACACAGTAGAAAACATGAGGTACAACACAGTTCTTCCGTTCAGTCTAACTCATTTAGTCAAACTGTGTCACTTGTGTATAAAATCTACACCGTGTTTCTTTCGTTAAAGTTTTCCTCAAAGTGCTAAATCAAGATTTCCTGTAGTTTTCTGTATTTAAAAAAAAATATATATATATCAAAAACCAAAAAAAAAAGTGGTTTTATGTTAACGCTGTGGCAAAGTTTGACCTAATTTATGTGCATGTGTATTACCCTGAGTGCAGCTGGTTGTGACCTTGACTCATCTTCTCCCGTCGCTCTAATAGTTTGTGACAGACATCCTTAGATCTACTCTCCCACCAACTGCTGAGAGCCCAGGTCTTTCTCCAGAGTCTCGCTCTCCTCTCTTGCTCTGCCTCAGTGTGTTCTGCCACAGGAATAGAGATTCAGTTGCCATGGCAGCAGTAACCGACATCACTTAGCGTAACTGTGAAGTCAATGATAGTACTATCTCGCCGCAGACCCTACTGATGCCTGTGTTATATTTTAGATCACATCCGAACTGAATAGACTGCTTCGGTCTACTGAAATTAACAAATAAATCTGATTATCATCATAGTTCATGTTCTTTATTATAATATAATGACTTCATGATCCCAACTTCTAAGTCCCAAAGCAACATGAAGGAAGGATTGCCTGTGGTTTCTTTTTTTTCTCTCTATTTCAGTGCCTTTTGTGAAGTAGACCAGAATCCACTACGTCAGAAGCTGACAGCTCCTGAGCTCAAACCCTTTAGCTCCCTGACAGGATTAAAGACAGCCTCCAGAGGTGCAGGACAGTGTCTTAGGCAAGGACATCTATGCTAGCTACCTAGACTTCCTGCATCCTGCACTTTACGCTAGTGTGTCATCTCTCTGAATATGTTTTCCCAGGTTTCTTGAAGCAGGTTTACACTACACATACACCGTCCCTCTTCTCTTTCTGTTTTTCTGTATTCTGCAGCTTTCTGTCCATCTTAGCTGGGAAAACAAGCTTCAGCTCTCCTCGTGTTGTCCTTTTTTATCTGTGTGTGTGTGTGTGTGTGTGTGTGTGTGTGTGTGTGTGTGTACACATAGGAGATATACTGTATCTCTGCCTGTACGCCGTCTCAGTTTGTATGGCTGCATGACTCCAGCTCACAGTTTTTCTGAGGTTCTTAGATAATGTCAGCCAGAGGCATGGAGTGATTGTCTAAAAGATGTGGAACTTCCTCTGCAGTGAACAACTGTGATCTCAAGTGCAACCCTGGTAACATATCACAACAAAGAATGCAAACAGCTAGTGAGATGTGAGTTCACATGGCTCTTAATAACATTAAATCTTCACTCGCTGACATCTCTGGTGATAGCAGCCACAATCTCATTGATATCTGGCTTAGTTTGCATCCTCTGAAATGTGCTGGTTACCTCTTGCACCCACCAGTCTGACTCTGACAGTCTGACTACACACTAACTGCTGTTAGCTGTGCACACTGGGTGAACTGTGGGTCTCTCACTGCTCCTTTTTTTATTGCTCCTCAATAGTGTAGCAAAAAGAATGACCTCTTTCAAGTTTTCTTTTTGAAATTCAGGTGTCTAATTTCTTTTTCTGACTTCTGCTTTGATGTGCTCTCTTCGACAGCATTACTACAAAGCTAGAAAGGGCCTTGGAGAAAGTCGCACCCCTGCTGAGAGAGATCTTTGTGGACTTTGCGCCTTTTCTATCTCGCACCCTGCTGGGCAGCCATGGACAAGAGTTGCTCATAGAAGGTACAGATGTTGTATGGCGCATTTTATTCTTAGTGCGCTGTTAACATTTCTGTGCCCGTCACCTCACTGGCTGATAAACTGATGGGTGCAGTAGACATTGACAGGAGAGTTGCGATATTGCACACAAGCTGGGGGTCTGATTAAACTTGTTTTCCCTTTCATTCATCTTGTGGCATGTGTGTGTTTGTTTTCTTCATGATTCTTTTCTCAAATTCTTCCCACATATTGTTCCTAGATGTTTTTTTAAAACATCAGCGTTTCACTGTCACAACCAATCTCATTTTGAACTGAATGTTGATAGCCTTTGCCACCTCATTGCATTATAAGATCAAATTTCCAACTGTACAAGAAGGGGTTTTTAAATCTTTTTGGGTCAAAAGTTGTTTATTTCAGAGTAAAGAGTTTGCATAAGCTCTAACCTTTTTGTGCACAGTAAAATCTATATGCACGCACATTTTAATTAAAATGAAGTATAGGTGCTGAAATGTTTCTGTAATACCGGAGTCATTTTTGTTGCTAATAAAATGTGCATTACATGACTCTTGAATGTTTCAACCTAGACTTGCCTCTCTCTGCAGCCATGAGGTTTAATGACATTAATGATTTTATTTTAAAATGGTACTACAGCAGTCACTTTGCAAATAGAGCTGCGCTGACTGGTTTGGTTGTGCATAGTGTTTGCAGAAGTGTGAGATCTCTTTGCTGCACTCCACTCTGGTCTCTAGCCTTATTTTCTGGTGGCTGCATGAAGCTTTCCAGTCCCTTCTTCAAGCCTCAGGTTGGCAGCCTCTCACAGTGCTACTTGTGCCTAACCTCAGGGCTCTATGCCTACATGTGTGTGCACTACCACTCTATTCCCCAGGCTTGTTTTGGCTTGTATTCACAAGAAAACAGGGCCACCGCAGTCAGCACGCGCATGAGTGAGACTGTGTGCATTTGCAGATGTTTGTCTGTTTGTGTGTAGCGCAAAACATACGCGGGTGGTCTCCACTCTCTCGACTTGCACCCAAAATGCTTTCTCTGAATCTGGATTGCAAAAGTCTTTTCTTTCGGTGGCAACCTTACTGACACTGGTGGAAGAGGTCTTTGCAGAGAATGACAGTATGCTGCCAGAACGCACTCCTGTGACTGTATTAAAGCCCTGCTAGAGAAATACTTTGACCCACATTTACTGAGCACCATTGTCCACTTTTCTCCAGGGGCATACTTTACACAACCAGTTAATTAAAAAAAAAAAATGCATTTCCAATATTTTAATGTTTTGAATAATATTGGATTTAGTTCTGGGTTGTTGTTTTTTTGGGGGTTTTTTTTGCAGTGTTGGATCTGAAATTTTATGGATCTTTTTATTAGCATCCGTTAGTGGCATCCAATTTAAGCTTAAAATAATCAGCTTTGACATGTTTAATGATAAGCAGGGTCTTATTTATTTATTTGATATAACTAGTCTTGTCAAAAGGAATGGTGAAATGATGCATTAAGTACTTTTCTGCACTCATGAAAAGGACATTTGAGGTATTACTGACTCCTTTTTAAAAATGTTTCCATTCCAGCCAGTTAAGTTCCACAAACAGGCATGGTTTCCTCCAAGTCAGCCGTATATCATACATATATACATAAGTAAATAAAAATGTGAGTATGCTATGCACATGTGGCTTGGTCTACTCACTCAGTGTCAGGAGAAAGGAATGAAAAATCAGGTAGCAAAGCCTTGACAAGTGTGAATATGTCTGTTACCCTTTCACTCAAAGTCTGTCAGCAGACTGACCAAGCTGACAAACCAGAGCTGATCTCAGGCTGCAGACTGTAACCCCACAAACAAGGTCATAGATAGACAGCTCGGGCCTCAACACTCTAGACATGTTTAACCCTGTCTGGGTCTGTGAAATGTGAACCCTGACAGGGATTAGAGCAGGTTTACCAGTCAAAACACTGCAAATACACAGAATCAACACTTGCTCTTGGACACCTATATGATATGATATGGAAGTTTATCAAGCTACTTCAGCCTGTCTTAGTTTCAGTCTGTTCATGACTGAGCTGATTTTGCTCTTCCTCCGTCTCTTTTCGTCATCTACTTTTCTTCCCGACCCTTCCCAGGCCCACAGTTGAAATACTGTGCTGTAGTGCAAAGGCGCTCCATTTACCAGTAATTACCAGTCATCCATCACTCCTTAGATTGCCCGGGGTCAAGCCCTCCTGTGCCCCGTGTGCCCCTTTGCCTCACTCTATTCCTTCACCCCCTTTGCAGACATGTGGTCACTGCAGCAATTATGTTGTGTGCACCCTGAGCTTTACACTTGGAGTTGTTGGGTAAGAGCTGTGTGCGAACACTGCCGCTGTTGTGATTCCTGCCGCCTGCTCCTTGCTGTCCCCTGAGTGGCCCAGCTTGCCGGCACATCACCCCACAATGCCACATTCACCCATGCCTTAACCCTGCCCTGTTTACAGGAAAGGACTGGCAGGCCATGTTTAAATAGAATGCATTTAGTTTGTCTACCAGCACAAGGCCAGGGTCAGTTGGCCACCTGACTACTGTGTCAGTTCGGACTGACTTATGGCTTAGCGTGTCACTGCTATAACAAGAGGTCAACTGTGGCACTCTGTATACAAGAGAAGGGTCACATCCTCTTAGAGTATTTACAATATGTTCCCTTGGACAGTCTCTGCTCATGAATAGAACTCAATGGAGAAGCAGTGACCAAAAGATCCATCCGTCCAGGGTTTGAATATTTTGCATTCTGTGTTACATTATACCGTTTAATCACACAAGTAAAACTATTTCCGCTGAATTTTGTCTAGCTGACCTTTAAAGGGCTTTATGCTCATTCCCAGCTCAAAGTTTCCACCCTTGTACCATTCAAAGTTCAAAATAATCCTTATTAATCTCAGTACTTTCAAGACTTTTTGCAGCCCCTCTATTCATTTTTTAATTAAAACAATCCATTTTAGCTCCTCTCCCTTTGCTTACGTGGAGGGTGGCAGTGAACTTTTTTTGATTGATTAAATGATTGATCTGATTGGCTGTTTCATGCAAACAGAAGCTTAGAGCCAGAGCTGTGTGGCTGAGATGATTATATTAAGGATAACTACTGCACTGACATCAAACAGAGCCAAAATAAAAATAAAAAAAAACAGCCAAAAAAACCTGCCTGAAATAGAACATTTGGAGCAGACTGAGGCCTGAGCTTTTATCTTACAGGTATTACTTGCACATGTCTAATATGAGCATCCAATTCATATGCTATATATATCACAGAAAATAATAAAAAGTACATAGACAATAACAATGATAAATACAAAGTCGTGAAGGGAATCTTCATGGCTTTTTCCTCAATTATCATTATATTGTTAATTACAATTAAATTCATATTTAAAAAAACATATTAATATTTTATGTTTACAGATCATGGTTTACAAATACACCAGTGCATTAATATTATCTGGATATTTCATTGTTATCAATCAGTGACCATATTCAACAGGCGTGTCAACCATTGTAAGTGTTACTGCAGTTTTAGTGTTTGCAATTTTGGAGTTAGGGCTGCTATTGTGTGTACATGTGGACAGCAGATTGTACCTTGGACATAAATGTGATTGTTTTATTTATTATTTTCTGTGCCATTACAGCAGACACTCGTGCATTTCCCATTAAGCTATTCTGTATAATGTTGGATACCTGTGTCTTCAGGTGCTTTTTGCATGCTTAATATAACTGAATAATGTCAAAGATAACTCTGTCTTTAGGTATAATGCAAAAATGACTGTTTTACTATTAATAATTTTATTAAATAAGCCATCGACGCAAGTACATAAATTCTATTTTGTTTTTAAGTATTTGTACTGTGAAAAACTTAAAGTTCCTAGAAATCTTCTTTGTTGGATACCCCATCATCCATGAAACAACAACATCCATGGGGCATAGGTTTTTACTCTGCCTGCCTATAATGAGTGCTATAGAGTTCCTTTCTTTGCTTTATTAATGACTGCACCTTTAATGGTTCTCGCCAAGTGCAGCAGAAGGGCTGGAGGTGCAGAATACGAGACCAGTTGCAGCCATTGTTTCTACAAATGAGCTTTTCACACCTGCCCATGTTTCATTAGAGAGTTGTCTGCTTCAGTGGCTCACCGTCTACCGAATGGAGATGTGGGAAGAAGCTGTGAATGTCTTCTGTGAGCGTGTGGCATGTGTGAAGGACGTGCGTGTGTGGGGGTTGGAGTGCTCGTATGGAAATGTGTTGCAGATGTATTTTTTGTTCTTTCTTTTTTTTCTTCTTTACAATTTTATGACAGGCAAATTGGGAACACAATTTGGGGAGGGTTGGCAAAAAATTTCAAAGAGGCTATTTACAGTAGCTTTGTGCAAGTCAAATATTGTATGTCGGTGATGTGCTCTATGCATTTTTCTTTTTTTTAAATTTATGATCTTGTTTGCCCAAATGATTACACCTTATCATACCAACAGTTGTATGCTTATGTGCTTTAACATGCATGGTTAATATCTCTTCTTTTCATCTGCTTTATCTCCAAAGGTCTAGTTTGTATGAAGTCAAGTACCTCAGTGGTGGAGCTCGTCATGCTTCTTTGTTCTCAGGTGAGCATTTTCTTTCTCATCATTTTCACAGTTTTTATCTTCCCAGGCTCTCTTTGTCTTTTTCTATCTGCCATTCTTTTTCATGTCTAATCGGCCTTTCTATACTCTGCTTCTCTTGATAACATACTCTCTGCCAACACTCTGTGGAGACGTGCAAGGATCTGGTTTCAACCCTTGCGGTTCAATATAAATTGACACACTGTACTGGCAAATTAGACATGGTCATTGCTATAACCTAGTTCACTCACCTCTTACTTTGAACGATGTATTTTAAACAGAGAGGTACACATTAGATATACCCTTTTTCCAGTCCAGGTTGTGGATATTTTGAAAGTGTATACATTTATGGTTAGGACTTGCCTTCAGTTTTGAGGGCTCATTTTACACAGCAAGTTATTTAACCTCTTCCCTCTTTAAGCCAATTGTCCAAATGGATGGCACAGACACACACTGATCTCTGAGAATCTACTGACTTTCTCACTACGCCCTAGAGCTTTATTACCAAGCTCTCCTTTAGAGAAAGAGCCCCACCTCATGCCAACCCTGCGAGTGACTGATCACCTTTGAGCTGACCCTCTGAATCTCTTGTTAAGCCCATGTTTTAGGGAAGGTCAGAGCCCTGATGTAGCAGTTAGAACAGGAGACATTTAACATACCTTCTGTCAGCCCATCAGTCTTGCGTCGGGAGCCCATAAGGAAGCCATTACTTGGTGCCTCTTTGTGGATCCAGACTGCTGGGCCAAAGTCTTGAGGAGGTGGATTGCCACGAAGTGTGCTCCATGGTATCCATAGTCCAAAGGGCTCTTCGGCAGGGAGCTGAGCCTCTGTTATATGGAGGCCATTATTCAGGGGCTTTCCACCAAAAAATGTACATAAATGGGGGAGCCAGTTTTGAGTTATTGTTGCTCTTTTGATGGTTTTTGATGGGCTCCTTTTTGTGCTGCTTTTCTGTCTGTGGGAAGTTGCATTTTCCAGCTTTAGGATTTATTGCAGATGAGAGCTTCAGCATGCTGTTAAGGGTCTGAGTCCACCCCCCGTTACACAGATAGCATTACTGCAGCTCCAGAGGTTCCTGCCATTAGGGGCTCACGGGCTGAAACCCAGGCTGAGATATCGATCAGACAGCAAGGCCTTGAAACTAGACTGTATGGTTTGGTGTCCTTCTAAAACTGTTCAGATAGACATGAACTATTGCTCTTCATCCTTATAATGCACTCTCTCTATATATATACTCCAGTTTTGTTACCAGCTAATATAATTAACTGATGTAAGAATAGATAATTAGCAGTGTGTTCTTCATTACTTTTTTCAGGGAACAAAGCTCATATGTGCTGACCAGCTGTCAGAAGCAGCAGAGACGATCTTTAATCTGATTAATAACTGCGTTGCAAAGAGCTCATAATTAATGTCTTTGGTAGCACATATCGAATCTCAGCTGATTTTAGAAAGCACAGCAAGTCTTGTCAGATGCAGGGTGAGCTTTTATCACAATAAAATGCCATCTTTGACATGCCCCCTCACATACTTCAACATTAATGTTTCAAGACAGCATGGAGGGCACTTAGATGACCTTTAGTCCCTCTCCGTTTTGTGACCTGTCACTTTTATGAATAAATTAGTGCTAATGATCTGCCTTTTCTTATTTATGCATACTAATCACAGCAATCATCATGTTGCTGGCCATGGCTGCAGTCACTGTGTGTCTCTCCTCAGTCTGGGCAGCTGAATGAAAGGGTCAAGCAGCTCTGTTTCTTGTAACAGCTTAAACATACAGGGGGGGATCTAGAGTGGAGCCACAGAGATTTAGTGATGGAAGGCCTCCAGATGTGGAGAGTACAACAGAGCAAAGCAGAGTAGATAAAAGCAAAGGCTCCCGCGTACTGACAGGTTGGATTGAAACACCACAAATACTTAGTGCCCTGCTGAATTTCAGGAAGATGAAAGTGGGAAGAGAAAGATGCCTCTCAAGGCCATCAAGCTGTTCACTGGGACAGGAGTTGTGGGATTTTAGGTGGCAGGATTTTCAAAGATAGAATGGAGAATTCCAGCATTTCCCCAAGTGAGCATCAAACACTTTCTAGTATTCATTTGTTGTTTCAACAAATTCACCTGGTCCTTAGTATTATGGCACTTTTTAGCCACTTGTAGCAAATTCATTTGAATATAGTAGACTACTGTAGTCTTCAGTTTCATGGTTTCCAGCTGCAGGAATTTTTTTCCAGAAAGCTAAATAAAGTTTATATCACATCAGATACAGTGTTAATGAGTCATAGTGTGTGGAAACTAAACTCAGCTATAAGCAAGTGATTATAGGACTAGTTCTGCTCAGATATGACTAAGAGAATAGTAATCCTGGATATGCCTGCTTGATATGTAATTATGAGCTAATAATAATGAGAAAAAATATGTCAAGCCTTTTCTATTTTTTTTTATTTTAACCAGACATCTCCAAAAGGCCAAACTATTGGTGCATCTTTAAAATTTAGTTTTCTTGGCGAAACTACTAAAAAAACTTTACGTAGCCAGAGGTGCTGCACTGTGGTCATGGTCTGCATTTACATCAAGAATTACATCTCTTTTTAAGGAGCTGCACGTCGGGCCTAATTTCCTTCAAATGGACTGCAGAGGATTTTTTTTTAAATCTCTGCAATCAAAGGCAGCCTCCTCTGGGAGTTGTGCACTCCAGCTAAAAAAAAAAAAAAAGAAAAAGAAAAAAGAGAGCCTCTGAAGTGCTATCTCAGCTGTCAACAAGCATACCTCAGACAAGATAGCATATTTGACTAGTTCATGCTTTACCTCCTCTGACCTGCTGCCACTTTCCCGGTGTTGCCCAAGTGTCACGTCTGCCTTGATTTCCGTATTTATTTTTGTCACGTGAGCATGGTGCGAGTGGAACCTTGGAAGTCTGGCTGTACATGATCCCTTTCCAAATCAACAACAGCCTATTCCAGGCAGATACTGTAGCACAGGAAAGGGGTCAGGGGGAACATTTGGAGACCAGATGCTCAGCAGTTTGTCAGCACCATCTCCCTGGCTTAACGCATCGTAGGGTCAGACTGTGCACTCGTGCGTGAACCAGTATGTGTCAGTCACAACAACTATGTACAAAAACACGTACCCATACATAATAATGTCAATGTCAGTTGTTCTGGTACTGTACTAAACAAATGCTGCTTATCTTATCCAGACACTCACAGGGAACAAGCACTGGGTACCTCTTTTCTGCATGTAGATTATATATCCCCATATAGTCTTTCAGTTGGGAATAGCAGTTATATTTAATGCTTTTTCGGTAAACAATGTTCAAAGGTTCCTTTATATATGTGAATAGCCTTGAGTTACATGTACATTATTAGCCCTTAGAACTAAAACCCTTTCTCCTTTCATTTTTCTTCTGTTTCCCCTTTTCTTTTGAACTGTGGCCTTCTCTATTTTCTCTTCCATTTGCACCTCAGTAAGGTTACAGGAGAGCTGAATTTCCCACAGTGAAAGGCGCGCGCTCAAACTGCTTTTTAATCATTTCCAGAGCATGTTGTGAGACAGCAAGTGCTGGCACTCTGGCCCGGGACTCGGATCCCTTCCAGGCACACACTGCAGGGCTCAGTGAGCCCGCTCAGTAATCTGTCACTGTAAGGGACGGAGGAAATGGCTGTATTTAAGCGAGAGGATACAGTTTCATCCCACAATTACATCTCTCCTGTGTTTACAGATCTTTTCACAGAGGAAGAAAGGATGGTCTCACATGTGGTGCAGAATTTCAGCTTTTTATAGCTATCACTTTTTTTTTTTCCTCAAAGGATATATCAACTAAATGCTTTTTTTACGTACTTGAATTACAAGCTATGAAACTGTATCTAAATTGCAGTTTCAAATATAACATTTTCATGACAAAATGTGATTCTTGTCACTCTTTTCCGAATGATCTTGTTGCATATTGGATGCAAAGTCTGTTTTAACTTTTGATGTGCTTTGCAAAGATTTCTGATGTGTTCTATTTATTATTCTGTTAGCTTTATGGTAATTTAGGTGCACATAGTACTGATTATAAGGAACCAGCCCCAAAATGCAGTCCTTGTGTGAGTAATAAATATTTTTTCTTTCTCTTCAGGAGTGGCAGAACTCGATTCAAAAGAATGCTGGACTGGCATTCATTGAGCTAATTAATGAAGGGAGGTAAAGTATCAGTTTATTAACATACATAAGATTAAACCACAAGGCCAGACACTGGGTTACTAATCCCCCTGTTTTTTACTAGATTGCCCACAAACCTCTTGCTCCTCTTGGCTGCTCTGTTGGGGGTAAAAGTAAATAAGATTGTTGTGAGAGGATAACATAAGAATCTCAGGTCCTCCTCTTGTATTTCGTCCCTCTGTCTTTTTTGCTGTGTTTTTCTTGATTCATCCCGCTTCCTCCCTGGGTGTGGCCAGACTCTGTGTTTTCTGTCGAGCAGATCAGGGGCGGCTCAGCCTCCTTGCCCATCTGCTGACCCATCTGGCCAGGCCTCCTCGATGCCCAGGTTCAAGCCTGAGCCCAGCCAGGCTTCTCTGAGTCCCCTGCTGGCTCGGGAACAAAGAGCTTCAGTCAGTAGGGCCACACGGCGCTGTCCAGGGTGCTGCTGACAGACACATAATTTTCCAGTCTTACTCAAATCTCTGTGCACCTATTCTGCCTAACTAGACAGACGTATATGTAGCTGTAGTCTGGTAAATCTGTTTGCCTTACAAGGCGTGGCTGACATAGACATTGTATCTGTTTGTGCAACAGAACATCCAGCTATGTTTCATAATGCAGCTGTTTGAATTCCAAGCCATTAACAGGCAGGCTAAAAATGCTCCGATTAGGTGGATATTTTATTTAAGCTTATTCCACAATCAGATCCGACCTCCACTTTAGAGGTCATTTATCCTCCCGTCATGAAAACAAAGGGAAAGAGAAAGAGCATTCATTAAGTTAATGCATGGTGCTAGAAGCTGCAATATCATATTAAATAGCTATTGAGAAAGAAAGGTGTGTTACTACTTTTATAACTAATGTGTTTCATGAGTTGTATGTATGAATGCCAACATGAAATGAGAGAGGCGCCTCCGCTAAAGGCACTGTCAGGAGGTGCATTCCAAATCAACACATGGAAGCAGTCAAAGGACCAAGACAAATAAAAAACAACCTTTTAACTTTAATGCTGTTTAAATGACTGATGATAAGACATTTGTTGTAGCGAAGGAAAGTAGAAATGTTAATGATAATCAGGCCCCCCTCTCGACATAATGACATTTTAGTTGCATTTGTTGTAGCAGCTAAGCACCCTCACTCCCGTCATAGCGCGAATGGTGATTGATTAGTGTTTTCTATGCATGAAATAATACCACAAAAAGTCTGGTGGAGCGCATAAATGTCTTTTTTCCATCTCCAAATATCACTTGTCAACTTGCTTTCTCATCTATTCTTGGTTTCGAAACAAAGCTTGGCGTTGTCAGCCTCTGTCTTTGAACAGTGAACTTCTGTCTATTAACGAGTGCTTGTCAACAACTAAAGAGGCAAGAGCAGCTGATGAATGCAGCCTTGGGATTGCTGCCTCTCCTTGGGACGGGAGGGAAAATTACAATCTGTATCAAGCACTGAAGAGGAACAAGGGGTGTTTTAATTAAAACAAAGCTGGCCTAATGGTGTGTAAAATGGCATGTAATCTACACACAATATCCAGGGTGTTTTCACTTATTAAAGATACTGGAACCTATATGTGAATGTGGGTGGAGACCACGGAGTGTCTAGACTCAGCAATGTGAAAAGCTTTCCACCACCAGACTTGTCAGCAATACAGTCTCTGGGTTGATGTTCTGGTCAGTGGGAAGGGATGCTCAGTCAATCAGGAGTGTGGCAGACAGGCTCCAGTGCTCTAATGACACTCTATTCCCTCCTTAATGCTACAGAGGGGTCTGTCACTGACCTGCAGCCTTGCAACATAACTCAGACAAATGATTCTGTTTACCAGTCTCCTCTCTCACTAAGCAGAATGTTACACAGTCCTGACAAGCTAAATTTACCTTAACACTGCGCTTTCCTTTGGAGTGTCTTTGAAATGCATAATAATTTTAAAAATCCTGATGTTTTCTCCTGTTTTTAAATTTCTTTGCAATGTTAAAGGTTGCTCTGCCATGCCATGAAGGACCACATAGTCCGGGTTGCCAACGAGGCTGAATTCATCCTCAACAGACAGCGAGCAGAGGACGTGCACAAACATGCAGAGTTTGAGGTATAAATTATAGTGTCCGTTCATGCTTCTGAAAGCATTAAAGGCCTGCCCAGAGTTGCACAGCTTACTGAATCTTGCACAGGTATTGCACAGTACAATCAACAGTGAATACACTATTTTACTAATTCAGTTGACCAAATTTCAGTTTTACCATCTGCTGTGAAAATAGATTTTGACAATCTGCTAATGAGCTCTAAACAAATCCTATTAGTATAAAACAGACATTCAACTTTGTATGCTCAGTAATCGTGTCCCTCTGTGTCCTCACGAGGATTAAATCCTCGCTCTTACAACTCATATAAATTTAATTACTGGTGGCAAAGGGATCCCGGCAATATTAATTTAGGATTTTGATATGAGCTTTTGCCAACTAATTCGGGGGATAAAATCCCTTTGTCTGTATTTAGCCTACCCCCGTCAAACCATCATATCAGTATGAAAGGAAACACTAGGGTTTAAGTGGCATAATAAAAGAAGTGCACACTGGAGTAATAGCAAAAACAATAATAAATCATTTGGTAAGACCTTAAAAACATCACTAATAAATGTTATGAAAGTAAGTAGTATTTTTTTCAAATACACCAAATTGTTATTTGAAGGTTAATAATTACAATAAATTACACTCACTGGCCACTTTTTTTAAGTACACCTGTTCAACTGCTCATTGATTCAAATCAGCCAATCACATGGCAGCAACTCAATGAAATTATAAATGCATAATCAAGAGAACCTTCTGAAGTTCAAAGTGAACATCAGAATGGGGGAAAAAGTAAGTGATTTTGCACATGGTGGGATTCTTAGTGACAACAATAACTGAAATAATCCTTACAACCTCCTACATCCTCCAACTAAGGTATGTGGAAGAGCATCTCTGAATGCACAACACACTGAACTTTGAAACAGAAGAAGACCACACTGGCTGCCATTCCTGTCAGCTAAGTACATGAAAATGAGGATACATTTTGTGCAGATTTACCAAAATTGGACAACTTAAGGTTGGGAAAATATTGCCTGGTCTGATGAGTCTCAATTTTTGCTGCCATGTTTAGGTGGTAGGGCCTCAATTACACATGAATATATCCTACCTGTGTGAATGGTTCAGGCTGCTGCTGATGTCATGGTGTGGCAAAAGTTTCTTGGACCCCTTAGTACCAACTAAACATCGCTTAAATGCCACAGCCTACCTGACTATATGTTTGCTGTAAATGTCTGTTTGTTTTCTGACCGTGACAATGAGTTCACTGCACTCAAATTGCTTGCACAGTCACCGGATCTCAATCCAATAGCTTACCTTTGGAATGTGGTGGGAAGGGAGATTTTAATCATGGATGTGCAGCGGGAAAAAATCTGCAGCAACTGTGTAATGCTATCATGTCAATATGGCCCAAAGTCTCTGAGCAGTGTTTCCAACATCGTGTTGAACGTTTGCAGCAAAGAATTAAAGCATTTCATAAGGCAAAAACAACTACTAGCAAGTTGTAACTAAAAACTTCCGGTGAGTGCACATTTATTTATATTATTGGTTTGCTTAATAAATAACAACTTTTTCATGAATTTTTTAGTGGCTCAGTAGTGTAGTGGTTTACACACTCATTTAATAAGCAAAAAAATCTCCTGTTTTATCCCAGGAGGAGACAGATCCCTTTGGGGGTTTCTTATGGAAGGTTATCCAGTGTAAATATCTACCATATCAAACATGCAGAGCTAACTGCTGTTGTGAAAGAGGGAGCAGCTTTGATTTATGAATTATCTATGGCATCATGTTAGCATCATAGCTGAGAGAGGTGAGAAATGATAACAACTGCATTCAGATATCATCAGCACGCACAATATTCTCCATGCTATATTACCCCAAACTAGATAACAAAAAGTGGATGGATGGTTTGGTAGATTTATATTACATATCTGATTAATACATTTGTTTAATTTGGTATCATAATAAAAGTTTAATTCCTCATTAGTGAGGGTTTCAAATATTGTTGTGGTATCTTGGAGGTACCCACGGGGTTGCTTAAGTCAGCCAGCACAATGTGTCGCATTATGGTGAGATAGACTAGAGTGGAAAACAAAACTGTGAGTTAAACAGGACATGAACCGTAATTTTCAGGTTTTTGGTTTTCTGGTTTTAAATTGTAACATCACCTGCTTACTTTAAAACAAAAATATTTAAAACAGGAATTACAACTTTATAATAGCCAAAAACACACTGTACTGCATTTATTAACTATTCAAAAAGTTTTATGATGCGATTATTGCAACAACAGTTGTTATGAAGTATTACCAGTCTGACTGTTGAACATCAAAATGTGTGTGTTTGCATTTGAACAAACCACACACACACACACACACACACACACACACACACACACACACACACACACACTTCCGCCAGCTCTGTTAAGAGCTTGTACATATGAGTAGTGATGAGTTTCTTATCTGGGAGAAGCAGCCATCCTCAAACAGCTGCTTGATATACAGTTCTTGAGGATCCTTGACCCGCTAGATAAACTGGAAGAGACGGTTAGATATGCAATGTCAGGAGAAGGGGGAAGTGTACCTGGCCCCATCCGTTCTGTCTGCCAACTCCAGACAGCCTACACTTTTCATCTAGGCCTGACATTACTTTATTACCCACTCTTCAAGATTGAAGATTCAGGACGCAGATAAGACAGTTTTACAATTAAGTTGGTGTCAGGAAGAAGCGTCATATGCTTTAAGTGATAAATAATGTTTGATATTTGTCACAGCGTCACGTGGTAATGTGAGGTGACGGGCGGAGATTGAGTTATCTGCTTTATGAGGTATATGTTGAAGTATAATATCTGACAGAATTCAAATTTTAAAGCAGGAAATTCAATTAACTTCCAGCTTCTGTTAGCAAATTAGATTGCGAATATTAGCAAGAGTTCCCCCAGGGTGGCCTAGTGAGACAGAGTCGCATGTGCTCCTCTAGTTTACATTTAGCTACCTGGTGCGCTTCTGTTGCGCTGACTTCAGGAAAAAGGTTTACAAGTAATACTGCAAATTTTACACTTTGTATTTTATTTAAAAATTCTGACAAGTAGATTTTATTTTGGCAGTAAAACATTTGATATTTATGATTTTAATTACATAAAACAATATGATCTTACACATTCTTACAGTTTGTTTTAGAAGACAACTGCAAATCTTCACATTTTAACCCACTGCTATACCAGCGGACAGCGTAAACATTTTATTGATATAATGGCATTGTAGCTTTGTAAACCCTGACAGGCTATATTCTTCTCCCCTAATAGCGCCATCCAAAGCTACCTAACACGAAGCCTCATCTGTCCGCAGTTAGGCAATGGACTGCCTTCATGTGCTTGCAGTGATTTAGTGCCCTCCTCCAAGGGAGTAGAAATATATCTCTCAGCTGTCCACTAATATCTTTATGCACTCAAGTGTGTTGAATGAAGCTATAACATTCTTCAACGTGACAAATGCTCCATTAGAGTGTATATATTATTCTGACTTTATTCAAGTAAGACATTCTCAAATGCTATTAGAACAATCTCCAACATCAAATATGATGGTAGATACTGTACATAAATCTATAAATACAGAATGAGATTAACACATTTTTTTCTTTCTTTTCTTAAATCTGAAATTAGTCAAACTGTTCTCAGTATGCTGCTGACAGAAAAGAGGAAGAGAAGATGTGTGACCACCTGATTTGCGCTGCTAAACACAGAGACCATGTAACAGCCAACCAGTTAAAGCAGAAAATCGTCAACATCCTCACCAACAAGCACGGTGCCTGGGGCACGCTGGCCCAGAGGTAGGTCCCCACACTTGAACAAGTTTAACTGCAGACCAACATGTGTGGTGTTAAGTCTTCAAGATAAACTATAGCCACTCAATGTTAGGTCCAACCTACAGGACAAAAGTTACCTGTTCACAGTACTCTGCAGTCAGAGGATAGGGCCACCAGTTAATGTCATTTTCCCAGGATCCGATAGGGTCAGCAATCAGGTCAGCAAATGCAATTACAGTGCAGAGTGCCTTAATCCTCTGGGGACAGCTGATTGGCCAGTCATCTAACATACTGGGGTGGAAGACGGGGGTTGGGGTGTTTCTGCAGCATTGTCCAGGCATTCATTGACCCTCTCAGTAACACAGCCCAGCACCTGGTGGTAGTTGCAGCCTTCCCCATGGGCCCTGTTAAAACAACCACCAGCTCTCCCACTCTGCTGCTTACTTTTCACTATCATCCACATGGTCCCATGGATGCCGGGCTGGTTAGAAGCATTGACAGCTAGTTATTTTAGACAAACAAAGGAGTCACAACAAGCTGTTTGTTTTCTTCTGGGCTTATGGCTGGGAATTACAGATATGACAAAAAGCATGCATTTTTTTTATATAATAGCAGAATTGTGAAGTATGACTTGGTGCAGGGAAGGCCTCAGGCAGTTTGAGTTAAATATCAACATCACATTATACAGGCCAGTTGTAGAAATGCACAGTAATAGTAAATTTGTTCACATAAAATTAAGTCAAGAGCAGCCAGTTGAGAGAAAGTCTGCCACTTTATACACAAACCGCAACTGCTTATTTGCCAAATTTTTTGCCTCTTTGCTGAAACAGTAGCTTTGAGTTTGTTATTACATTTTAACAATACAGTGCAGATGTTCGACCGGGTTTACTGAGCATGAATTTGTTTCAGATCTTAAACTGGGTTTGCCCATAATATGAAAAAATGTTATACTAAGTCTGGTAATTAATTTTTATAGCTTTATTTTATGTTTTTAATGTTTCAAGCATTTTCCCTCAAAATCAGCAGATGTTCTAAGCAGCTAGATTTGTGTTCTTTATCCTTCTACTCACGGAACATTGTGTGCAGTAGCCAGTCTAATTTTATCAAATGCATGTATATTGACATCACATACTGCAATTTCCTGTTGACACTTAGATTTGTTAGAGGCAATAATGTATTGCAATTGCTTCCAGAACAATGGCAGAAACTGACCTTATCCAAACACTGTGTTTAATATTATGTTAATATTTTGACCGTGACTGTGAGGGTTTCAGGGTCCAAGTACAGATTTTCTTAAAACTGACTGAACCTTAACTACCCATGAAAATCTATTGGACTGAATTCTGGGCTCTTGTTCAAATATTTATGGAGCCTCTCTCAGAGGCATAGCATTTGCATTGAAACAAAAGGTTATTGAGCGTGGGTGCATTGTAAATGATACCGCAAAACTTCCAACAAATTCAAATTTAATGGTAACCTGCTGGTGAAGAAAAATGATGCAATATGCTCACAAGCTCAAGGCAGTGTTGCAGTTCAGCAGCTCAGTCTTATTCAATGCTACATTAACTTTCCCATTTATGCTTCTCTTGTAAAATATAAAGCCCTCAAGCATTTTGAGGTGGCTTTCTATTATGTGTGTGTGTGTGTGAGAGAGAGAGAGGGAGGGAGGGAGGGAGTGAACCTTTAGTTAGTAATGTTTGTTTTTACCCTCTTGCACAGAAATTGCTTTGCCTTTAACTCCTAAGTTCTGCCTGGGGACATGCCAAGGGATATTTATCATTAGTGTAGAATATATTATAAACAAAATTATTCATAGGAAGGCAGTAGTCAGAAACTACTGACACTTTTTTTTTTGTTTAGTTTTTTATTTTATTTTTTTTAAACTAGTGTGTCTGCAGCTTTGCTCATTAGATGCCCAAGTATTAGATTTCTCTGTTTCTAAATTCCTGGTATCTGCAGCCAGTTGATTTTAAGTTGTTGTTCACATTATAGCAAACAGTTTTAGTAAATTGTGTTGTAGCACCTACAGCAGTGGGAAATGAGGAAATGATCTGTACATGGCTTTAAACAGCTGCTCTACAGTCATATGATCTGCCTGAAAAATACGCAGATCAGACCCTATGGTGGCCCGTTGGATCCATACTATATGCTTGCTTGATGATGAATGTCCCTCTGTATGAAGTCAGCATAGAAAAATCAATAGTCCTCAAATTGAAACAGTATAGGGTTGTATTGATCCGCTGTGCTAAATCAAAATGAGGAGGCTTTGATACATCTCTCCAAGACAGCTCCCTGCGCAGTAATGACACCCTATCAATTTTAGCTTTACACTGATAAATCAAGTTGAAAATTGGATGTCAGAGTTTTTTCCAGGGAGAGAGTGATTTTCCCTGCCCTCTGGTCCCCTCTGCTGTTGACCTCTGAACCCTGCCAGTGGATTATAAAGTTCAGGCTCGTCTAAAGTGAAAGTAGATGTCAAGGCGATGCTGATGAATTCATTGAAGACTAATGTCCAGCACTTTTACAGCATGGGACTACCATACTGTGACAGCACAATAAATTCTCTCTACAAAGTTAAACTGCTACTTTATTTTATGCAACAAAAGTCTTTTTGAATACACTGTTAGAGTAAAAAGGGCAACTTAATGGTGTATTTGTTCATTTTCATTTTTTTTATGTGTGTTATTATGTCATATTTTGTTATATATTTAAAGGTCTAATTTTAATATTGCATTACATTAACACACACACATACCTTTAAACACTTCATTGGATTTCATGCACTGATACTAACTGTTTCGACACAGCCAACCTAACACAAATGTAAAAGGGAGCTGAAGCATACAAGCCTCTCTTTGTTCCCATGCGGGCATCTGAGTTCAGTAGCATCACTGACAGCTGACGGAGGAGCCTCTGCTGGCCTCCACAGCAGACCTTAACCTTACCTGACTAGTCTATTGATTGTCAACATTTCTTCTGTATAATTACTTTTTTGTAGCAGAGGAGAGAAAGGAAAATGGCGGCATATATTGATCTGTTTCGAGGCAGTGAAACAGCCGTTTCCCTTGACTAACAGTGAGTTTCATCTCTGGCACGTGATGAATGGTAACAATCTGCCCGTGGATAATAACTTTGTGATGGAATGAACCTTTTTACTCACAATGTGCCTGCAGTATTTGGTCCTTCCTGAAAGGGGTTATCAATTCTAATAGAAGTCTACTACCACAGTGGGGGGGGGGGCTGAGCACCTTTCGAGATCCTTTCGAGATCCTTAAAGCCTTGCAGGGGTTGAGGTCTGATGATCCCTTTGGGGCAGAAAACAAAAGTCAAGGTCCCCGATTGAGCCTGACAGTAAAAACAAAATTTAATCTGGCAACATACTAGATATAATTCAAAGACACTTTTATACTTCACGTCCAGAACAGCAAAACGTGTATAATCTTACATTCTTATGTATACTTCTTCTGAAGAATTCTGTTAAATATTGTAAAATCAAAAGGAGAATCTTAGAAGCTGCTATAAAATTAATGCACCTCTAAGGGCTTTTTTTTCTATGTTTATCTCCCATCCACTCTACCAAATTGGTTTCCACTCTTCCTTATTTTTTTAATCTACTATCTGCATCAATAAAATGCAGCTCTATTTAAAACAGCCTCTAAGTGAGGGTGCATTTTTTCTAATCTTCATTAATTTGATCTTATTGAAAACATGATGCTTCTTTGTTCTCGCTCGCTGCTATCCTCTCTTTTTCACATTCGTTCTTGACCTACACCAGGCTCTCTTCCCTTGGGGCCCTCTTAACCTTGTACGCTGTGCTAATTATCTCTGGAAAGAGGCCCATTCACACAATCATCAATTTCAGTGGGCGTTGAAATTGAGCTGGGCATTGCCTGACTGTGCCACATTTCCAGTGAAAGATAGGTTCCGGAAAGCTGGCGATCCAGGGGAGCTCACCAACAGCACAATGTGGCTCCTCATCCCTCGTATGTCTGTCTTCATTATGCCAGATGACCTGGAGTTAATCTTATTGCCGCTGTGTCCTTTTGTCTTTGTCCAATAACGTTCTTCAGTGTGTTTCCATTCTCTCTCTTAATCAACAAAAGAAAAGTCATATCCAGTAACCAGAAGCATTTCGATCTTAGCTCCGTAACCTAAAGTCTGCGGCAGTCTTGAGAACAGCGATGAAAAGCTTTGGTGAAATTAAAGAGATGAAAGTATTGTGTGCCATTTGCAGCCCTTTGTGATAATCTAATCATGATGTTGGCCATACAGTCACTTAACACTTGGCATTCGAGAGACACATGATCAGACTTGGTGTGTTTTTATAGAGGAAATTACTTTGTATTTTTTTCCTTACTTTATAGTTTACTTTGAACACAATGGGCTCATCACCATATGGTTGCCAGTCACAACTTTCATGCACGGGGTCCTTTTTTGTGTCTTTTTAGTTTTTTAATCTAACAGCAGTATGTGGGAGAATGTTGCATAAAAATCGCCAAAAAGAAGAAGAATGTGCCGGTTGACAGAAGATGTTTTCACATTTTTTCACTTTGGTTTTCAGTCTCTGCAGGCTGCCCGATGGTTTTGGTGGCGTGTGAGGTCCCTGTCATTACAGTGTCACATGTCTGGTTGTCATTTTAATGTACGCAAAGGATAGGTTTCAATAAATCAATGTTAAATAGGTGAACGAGAACTGACTACTATGGCAGAAATTCCTGGTTGAGCAGCTAGATAACAGGTACTCTAGATAACAAGTGAACTATTTATTACCGTCTCCTTATTTTACTTTTAGCTCAAATTTGCCTTAACTGAGACATTTCAAACACGTTCCTCGTGCACTTTTTAGTTCACACTTTTTATATCACATAGTCAGAGCCTGTTAGGTCAGCAAACAGAAAAAGAAAAGACCACTTGTCCTCAGAATTACGCTAAAAACTGGCACGTTTTCTGTGTCCGTGTGTGTGTGTGTGAGACAGAAACCAGTCGCTGCTCCTTTGAATAGAATTGTCGGTGATTACTGGCATTTATTATAATTACCCCCTACTCATGTCACCAATGGAAGCTTTTTAAAAGGAGTATAATGGTGTTTTATTGAATCAGCATGTCCCTGTCCTTCCTCCTGACTGCCTCACACAAATCCCCTCTGAGCATAAATAGAATAAAAAGAAAATCTTTAACCATGAGAAACTCATCTGTCTGCAATCGAGCGCTGTGCAAGTTTTATGAGCCATTCTGTTTTAAATGGCTTGAAAAACATGAAGTTAATTATTGCTTTTGACAACAGATCACTGTGGTCACTTATTTCTAAGGCATTATACATTTTATTACATTTGCAGATGGGAAGTTACAGAGAAATAGGTGCATATTTCAGTTAGTCTTGAGGACTCTTAAGTAGCTGGCCTGTAACGTGTTAGGCCATTGCTCCAAAAAAAGATGCATGCGTCTCAAAGACTACAGATGGATGCTGACATTTTAGTTCTACAGTTGGGTCCATAAATATTTGGACAGAGATAACTTTTTCTAATTTTTGTTCTGCACATTGTCACAATTAATTTTAAATGAAACAACTTAGATGCAGTTAAAGTGCAGACTTAGTAGGTTGAACAAAAAGATTGCCTAAAAATGTGAGGAACTAAAGCTCTTTTTTTTTTTTTTAGCACAATCACTTCATTTCAGGGGCTCCAAAAGTAATTGGGCAAATTAAATAACTGAAAATAAAATTTTAATTTCTACTACTTAGTTGAAAACCCTTTGCTGACAATGACAGCCTGAAGTCTTGAACTCATAGATGTCACCAGATGCTGGTAATTCTTCCTTTTAAATGCTTTGCCAGGCGTTTACTGCAGCGGCTTTCAGTTGCTGTTTGTTTGTGGTCCTTTCTGTCCAAAGTTTAGTCTTCAGCAAGTGAAATGCCTGCTCAGTTGGGTCAAGATCAGGTGACTTGGCCATTCAAGGATATTCCACTGTTTTGCTTTAATAAGCTTCAGGGTTGCTTTAGCTCTAAGTTTTGGATCATTGTCCATCTGTATTATGATACGCCTTCCAATCAATTTGACTTACTGTCTGCTCAAATCCAGCTAAATATGTCTCTGAACACCTCAGAATTCAACTGGCTGCTTCTGTCCTGTGTCACATCATCAATAAACAGTAGTGTCCCAGTGCCGCTGGCAGCCATGCATGCCCAAGCCATCACACTTCCTCCACCATGTTTTACAGATTATGTAGTATGCTTTTTCTTTTTTAGATGTTTTTTTAGCAAAGTCCAATCTAGTCTTTATTTCCTTGAGGCTTATGAATGGCTTGCACCTTGCAGTGAACCTCTATATTTACTTTCATGCAGTCTTCTCTTTATGGTAGACTTGGATATCAATATGCCTACATCCTGGAGAGTGTTGTTCACTTGGCTGGTTGTTGTGAAGGGGTTTCTCATCACCATGGAAGTGATTCTGCGATCATCCACCACTGTTGTCTTCCATGGATGTCCAGGTCTTTTTGCACTGTTGAGTTCACCAGTCCTTTCTTTCTTTCTCAGGATGTACCAAACTGTAGATTTTGCTACTCCTAATATTGTAGTAATTTCTCTGATGTTATTTTCTGTTTTAAAAGCTTAAGAATGGCTTGTTCACCCGATTGAGAGGTCCTTTGACCGCATGTTGTCTGTTCACAACAAAATCTTCCAAATGCAAACCTAAAATTAACTCCAGGACTTTTATCTGCTTAATTGATAATGACATAATGAAAGAATTGCCCACGCCTGCCCATGAACTACCGTTGAGTCATCCAACAAATTTGAATGAAAGCTGGGAGACTACATATTATGTCTTTGTCCGTTATATAACAGTAATTGGAATATGTTTTAGTAAACAGGTTGACTTGTGTCAATGCCCAAATATATATGGGTCTAAATGTATATCTCTCACGAATTGTGGTCAGAAGACTGTTGCTTAAGTGTGAGTGAAAATTCACATTTGACAATTTTAAAGTTTCAGTTTTTATAAAATCATCTACCTTATGAAGAACCTTTAGATGCAAGTCATGAAAAAAAATTTTTGATTATTAACTAGCGGTAGGAACCACAAAGCAACTCAAAATATGACTCTTTCAGTTATTGTTAATCATTTGTTATTATTAATCTCTGGCTCTCTTCCACAGTTTTTTTTTTTTTTTTTTTTTTTTCTTTTTTTTTCCTTTTTTTTTTCCCCCCTTTTTTCCA
>VUQG01022029.1:0-18824 GCA_015106755.1 Etia nguti | reverse complement strand
GCAATTGAATCCCTTATTCCTCTCTCAGTGACAGCAGACAGCCAGATGTCCCTACAGAAACCTTCAATTCTGTTCAAATAGCAGTGGAGTCACAGCCTGCAGCAGACGAGGTGCAAAAAAAACAACCTGAACAAACACAGAATAAAGTTTATTCTTTTTATATGTTTTTCCAGTGCTCATATATGTTCTGCTACTGCCGCCAATTCTGCTTCTCTGCCTTGATTTCTCTGCATTTTGTCTTACAGGCTGCAGAGAATGTATCCACGGCCTCCCGCAAGCGTCGACAGGGCCGGATGCTATGCAAAGCCATGTGCATCGGCATCGCCTACTCCTCCAACATTGGCGGCATCACCACGCTGCCGGGAACCTCTCCTAACCTCATATTCTCTGAGCACCTCAACCAGTGAGTGTCTCGCATCAGGTGTAGGTTAATAAGACAGATTGGCAGTGTTGGGATTGATTTTGCCTTCAGTTTAAAGTTGCCATTCAAGTTTGGTTAATTCAGTTTGCTGCACAGCTAGAATGAGCTAAATGATTCAAAGACTCCTTTAAAAACATTGTTTTTAAATCCTCTTCAAATACTGTCTTTACATTCAGTGTTTACCCAAACTGCAACTGCATCAACTTTGGGAACTGGCTCCTGTTGTGCCTGCCCATCAGTGTTATCATGCTGCTGCTGACATGGTTGTGGCTGTACTGGCTTTTCATTGGCCCAGAGTGAGTTTCAGCATACCATCTGCAGAGCCAATCACTTGTGTTATTCTATTCTGACTACTCTTTGTGCACACTCCATTAGTTATTCTATATTATCAGTTTCATTATCCTATTCTGATTTCTTTGGATTGATCAATTAGTGGAAGTATCATCACATTTTCTGTCATTTATTCACACACACACACCGTCTCATGCAGCTTCAAGTTCCTGTGGCAGTGTCAGGGAGAGCAGTCTGATAGAGAGAAGGCGGTGAAAAAGGTGATCGAAGACGAGTACAAGAAGCTGGGAACCATTAGGTGATCTCTCATTCGTTCATTTACGCACTCATTTATTCATCAAATTGATCAGTTTGATCATTTATTCATTAACGTGTGATCATTATTGCAATCAGGTATTAACATGCCCATTTATCTATCCATCCATTCATTTGCTCATTTCCTTTTGAGAAACAAGCAATATCTTCCCTGTGTTCTCATTGAGTTTGTTAATATTTCAAAGTTCACCCCAAAATCCACTTCGCCTATTCTCCGTCTTGCTTGTTGGGATAAATATTTAAATTGTGGTGTGATATATCCAGTGTTGGTGATACAGGATGTTGGTTAAGGATTTACAGTGGATATTAATGCATGCTCAATGGAAATCCCAGAATGTGGATGTAGCGTTTTCAGTGTCATCCAAGTGACTTCTTCAGTTTCAGCTGACTGCAGGTTTCCCCAGCCTTATATTCAGTATTGCATAATGATCGCAACTAGCACCATGGACTAACAGTGGGCTGTGAGGTCAGCTTCATGACCATTAATATGACTATTAATCAATGGCCACGACAGCTGAGGAGCCCTGCGGGCGGTCTATCCTCCAAGCTCGGGTCCTCTACCAGAGGCATGGGGTCTTGAGGGTTCTGGGCAGTATCTTAGCTGTTCTTTGGACTTCGCTCTTCTGGACAGAGATCTCCGATGTTGTTCCTGGGATCTGCAGGAGCCACTCGCCTAGCTTGGGAGTCACTGCACCTAGCGCTCCAATTACCACTGGGACCACTGTTACCTTCACCCTCCACATCTTCTCGAGCTCTTCTCTGAGTCCTTGGTATTTTTCGAGCTTCTCGTGTTCCTTCTTCCTGATGTTGCTGTCATTCAGAACCGCTACATCTATCACTACGGCCATCTTCTTCTGTTTGTCTACCACCACTATGTCCGGTTGGTTAGCCATCACCATTTTGTCCGTCTGTATCTGGAAGTCCCACAGGATCTTAGCTCGGCTGCCATAACCAAGTGGCGGCATAGTATACAGAGACATATATATATGTGTGTGTGTGTGTGTGTGTGTGTGTGTGTGTGTTAGATAGACACCTTTCCTCTTCTCTTTGCAGGGTGCTGATGGCTCTCTCAAACTCTCTAACTCACATTTACCTTGTTGTCTTCCTGCAACAACTCAACTCCTGTGAGATTTCAGAGCAAGACTTCTACATGAGCTTGACTTCTGAAACATGTTAGACAGATCTCTGTAGTAATGCTTTCCATAATATTTTCAGACATTTTGGCTCAACAATCTGAGCCTGTCACTGCAAAAAACAAGTACCTTTACTTTGACATGGACAGCTGTTCCATGGGATTAAACTGACAGGACTTTGAGGTCATAATGTTCTCACGCAATATTGAACCAATTCCAAAGGTTTTTTGGTCCATGTAATATATTGGACCCTGAAAAATGACAAACATAGGCCTAGTTTTAGAAATACCTGAATTTTCCTATAAAAAAAATAGTCTATCTTCATTAATCTAAATCCAGCAATAAACTGTGAGCATGACTCTTCTTGGCCACTACTGGGCCAGAAGTCACATTATAATAAATGAGCAGCACAAGGAGAAAAACTGCAGGAAAATAGTTGTAGACAGGACAAAGGCAAAGAACACTTCACTGAGTTTAGGGTCAATCTCCAAACAAAAGACTTAATTCAGCTAATAGGTATAAGTATTTTTTCTGGTATGGATTTAATAAGCTGTTCTTGCTTGAACTATTTTGGATCTCAGTGGTGTCACATTAAAGCCGACTCTTTCTGCTATGGTGGAAACAACTTTAACACATGTAACTACAAGTGGATTCAATTCAAATAGCTTTTATTTTTGGGGGACTTTTTTACATCATGCAACTTAAATACATCTATTCAAGTCCTGTACAATTTAAAATAAAACTTCCCTTTTCAATTTTGTATTTTTAGTTTAAAATTTTATGAAAAAAAAAAGCCCCCCAAAAAATGCTAAAGTTACGTGTTATTCTTCATTTTGGATCTCTCTTGACAGGAAAGGAGTAAAATGGAGCACTGGCTATCAGGTACTTGAAGTAAACTTCTTAACTGGCAAATCATCAGAAGATGGAAAAGAATAAATTATTTAACAGTTAGGAGATGATAAAAAGTTTGGGTGGGCCTTAAAAGATTTTCAGATTTCAGACTTTATTTTGTATTTAATCTTTTCTTTCTTTTACTATTTGCAGCACAAAAATTTTGAATACAGGACCTCTTACTTTTAGTATATAAGTCTATTTAAAATTTACATTATTAATTTTTAACTGAATTCACACATTTCTTATAACTTTTAACTTAACTAAGTTTTTTCACTTAACTAAATTCTTAATGTTAGCATGTGTAGTTATTTACCTGAAAATATATAAATGAAATAACTAAGATATACATATCCTATCAGTACAAAAGAAATTAGGAGAAACATAAAGAGGTAGGTACTGAAAACACAGGAACATATAAAACAGTTTTCTTTCTTCAGATCTCCATCCATAAAATCAATACACTGCTGCAGTCCTACAACTCAGTGCTGAGCTTCAGACTCGTAAGTGTCATAAGATTATGAGCACACCAGAAATCTAAGACTCTAGAGCAGCAGTTACACTGTATTAATGATATCAGGAGCAGATAAGACACTGATCATGGCAAACACAGATATCAGCATTGCTCTCAAACAGGGAGCAAGTGCAGTGAGACCCAATAATGACGCATGAACTGATGCTAAAAAAAACTTTAAGACAATCAAGCTGTAAAGATATTTAATTAAATTTATATTTAAGGAATAGATTCGGTTTCAGTTTTGTTGCCCTCTTGCCATTTGAGGAAATTCCTGCTGTCCATTTGCACTGAATACATTAATCTGACCTGTGTTTGTCAGAGTTGTTGGCTGCTAATGAGGTCAAATAGCTGAAAGGTAATGCAGGTTAAATTGGAGATGGTTTGGTCAAATCAAATTGAGATAAAACGTACCTACGGCAAGGATTCCTGTTTTTGTTGACAGGATCATGACAAAAGGAGAAAGGTTTGAGATGTTAAAGTAACTCCAAGAATTTCAACAACGGCTGATGACATTTAAGGTGAATTCAATTAAACACTCTGATGTAAAAAACCCAAAGAAAACATTATGCTGAGCACATGGGGCTGAATATTATACCCACAGCCAGAGACCCCTCCTCTCCTCTCTTAATAAACATGATATTCAAGCTTTGCATCACAATGCTCACTGAACCGGCTAAGCACTTGACAGCAACATCAGTGCATCTCTGAGTGTATGAATATACAGTCTGGATTCATGCCTGGAGTGTTTCATCTCCTTCCTGTGCTAATCTTGGCATCGATGTTAAGCATGCTGTAAGTAAAGTCCATTTTTTCACTCATTCAGCCAGCCAGGAAACCAGTCAGCAACTCAGTCATTCAGTCATTGCACTGACATTAAGATTTTTCTTCACAGCAACTGAACATATACCAGAGCTAAGATCCCACTATCACTGAAGCAGGCTTCATACTCCAACGCTTACGCCTCACATCCTTCATGTCACAGCAAAGCTCAGTGGCTGTCCAATAGATTCGAGCTGCCTAGAAATTCATGACCTGTGCCACCTCAGAAAATCAACATGGTAAGTCACTAGGGGGAATAGTATGGTCAGGAGGCAGACTAACAATTATTTATGGCATTTGTCTAACCTTTCACGGATAAATCAAGTGAGTGGCTGCCCAGACTATCTGAGCGGATGCTGTGGCAATTTTCAGTGTCTCCAGACAGCTAAAAGTTCAATGCATCGTACACAGGAATAAAGTTCCTCTTTTAAAAATCTAATTAGTGCTTCTTTTAAAACAGTCTAACGATAGGAGGGATATCCTCACAACATTTTCAGTTGCGCTTGCCGATTCTAGAAAATTCTCAAACAAGCTACAGTAAGAGTGAAGTTACACTGACAATGTTTGGGGGAAAAAAACAGCTGATAATGGATTCAAGTGTAAATGTCTTACTAGGATGGACACTTCCATCTTCACTACATAGAACGTCTGTATTAACTGTGGTAAGGCAACAGAAATAAGCCTGCATGTAATTCCATTCAGAAAGCAGAAAGGATTAGAGCATTTTAGGTTTACGTTCTGCCTGAGCACACAGTTTCTTATCCTTTTAAAGAAGTATGACTTTATTTAAATTGCTTGGACAGTAGAAATGAATGTAAAAGCATGACTCATTTTTTTAGGAGTCTAGTCATTTTTTAAACTGGTGGAGGCGGAGGAGTGGAGCGGGTGGGGGGGGGTGTAGTTCCATTGTTGGTTCTAGCCAGACTTCTGCTCCATGCTCACACTTAAAAGTTACACTACCCTGTTTGGTACAGTAATATAAGGAAAATCTCACTCTTATGTTCAAAAAGTCGACATGTAATAGACTTGTACAGTGAGTCAGTGACCAGTCGGTGATCTTATGTAAATGTAAGTACACTGTGGGTTTTTTTTTTTGATGACTTCTGTGGAGTTGGCCCCGTCTCTTCTGCTGTCTTCTGGTTGACTATGTTTTTTTCCTTTCTTTTCGAGCTGATAACGGTTGCAATATTATACACTGAATAATCAGATATGTCCTACTTCCCAGATTTACACTGAGGACTGGGGTAATCAGAAGCAGCATCTCCTGCAGTATGTAAGTGGATAATTTATTTTCTTTCTTTTCTTTGTTTTTAATGTCAGTGATCGTGTACTCTATTTTTTGTTGTTGTTGTTCCATATATCTAATTCAAAGCCTACTTCCATGACCAAAGATGCCTTGTTAAAGCTGGAATAAGCAATATGTTATTCAAGAGGCCTTAGAGAGAACTCGACTCTCTCTCCTCCTTTGGGCTCTATTTTCAGACTTGAGGAAAAATGTAGTGTCAGACTGGCCAATTACAGGTCTTTTCAGACCAGATCAGATGAGTAAAATAAAGAAATATAAAGAGCAAAAATGGAATAAAGATAGTCGCACACTGGGTTGAACAAAGTACTTCACTCTGTGAAGCCAACTGCATCAGCTTAATTTTCGCATACATTAGACATGCTTGTTTGATGGGAGGGATTTAGAAGAGATGTGTCTATATATGAATTATATATATATATATGTTTTGGTTTGGTTCATTTTTCTTTTATGGATCGATTACTGTAGCTTTAAACGGAAAGCTATTTATAGCACAAGTTTTATACTGGTTTTTGTGCATCTCTTCAGTGTTTCTGTAAAAATGAATTCATTCCAAATAACAGTGATTTCACAAAGTGTCGTGGTAACAAGCTGCAGCTCATAGTGGGAGACTCGCCCCTCTGTGACCCCTAATGAGCCAGCAGCCTCCCGCCAGAGGAAGCCCGAGCCGCTGCTCTTGTAATGAGCTGCTGTTTTGCTACAGGCCTTTCAGATGAGCCATGGAGCTGTCATTCGCACCGCAGGCCATGAGCAAGCTCTGGCAGATGATGCAATTCTTTGACGACTTTAAGGACAATGCATGCCTTTGGTGAAGCCTTACTGTTGGAGTTTTAATTCAGACTTTCAGAAGTGCAATCACATCTTGTGCTTTTCATATTGTGGATATCATAGTATGGGAAAAAGTTGTTCATGTTTTGAAATAACACACTCATATTCATATTTATCGCTCCTTTTGTTGAGTTATATTACTCTTGTGATGCAGATGCTGTTTTGATTTGCAACACAGTTTCAGCCAATTAAAATGTAATTATATAACCTACTGAATACTACAGTTACACAATGACCAAGTCTTTAAAATGTGAAGAAGTATACAAGAAGACACACAAAAGAAATTGTCCAAACTTCTTAGTTTGGTCAGAAAATAGTCCAGAAGTTCAAAGACATTTAATTTATAATAATAATTTGTATTTTTTATACCAAACCCTCATAATAACAAGCCTTTTGTAGAAGATTTTTTAAATCATTTAAAATGTGTTTGATATTCCAATAGATGGCTATGGTTTATTAACCTATCAGCAATATTACCGAATCCTGAGCCATGATCTTTTAAATATGGCACAGCCCGAAGAAGCTATGACATCACATGTCACGGATGTTTATGTGGCGGTTCGAGAAATGTTTTATTTAGATTTAATTAAAAAAACAAAAGCCTCCCACAGCGTGCTTTAAGACAGTTAAAAATGTGAACTCCTTCCCTCTGGTTCTGCCTGGTTGCTAGGCTGGATAGAAATTGCACACGCTCTCCGAGTGTGACTTATTGCATTTTTGATGTTATCAGACACGCAACCCCACTGTGTGACGCCTGTGCAGCGAGGGAGGCTGTAATGTGCAAAAGTTATGACTTGGTCCGCATCTCGGTGACATGCTGTGCAGAGCTTGATAAGAACCAGAACAAGCGTGCTGGTACAGTTATCAGTGTAACCACGTGGCCTTACCTTCAGCATCCGTCACCTCAACTGGATATCAAACCAGCCAACATCCCACAAACATGACATCTGCACTCACCTCCACACCGGCAGTCCGAAGGCAGACCGAAGGCAGGTGTCAGCGGGGGCTCTGCAGAGCCAACGACCTCTTTGTTTTTCTCTCTGTTTCTCTTTCTTGTCTTCTGATGGTTAGACTGGCGCGGACACCGGCTCCGATGCGCTTCGCAATCTCCTACGACAGAGCCCAGGAAGGCGGGCAGAAATTTCTCTAACGACCGATGGACATTTGTTTTTTCTCTCACACGCGGTTTGATATTCTCTTTTAGCTCTAGCAAAAGACAAACTTTGCCAATTTCAAAGGTTATTTCTAAGCATAAAACATTGCCGCCACATCCCTAAGGTACCGCTGCGCTCCGGTCTGCTCTCTCCTCAGCTCCTCCCGGCAGCAGGCGGACAGGAGGGCGGTGCGACTGGGTTCGTGCGCTCCAGCGGTGCATGCGTGGCACGAACGCTCCAGGATTCAGCCGTTATCGCAAGACAGAGTGCATGTGTCCTATTCAAAATGCAGCTAGTATGAGACGTACCTCACAGGCTATAACTCTCGGGTCCAGGGGCGCTGATAACATTTTAGGAGATCCCATCTCTGATCCAACAGGGATGAACATTTGTCCAACCCCCCTCCTCCTCTGGGAGAAGTTTAACAAATAACAGCAATTTGCTTAGAAACCCTCTACATGCTGTAGAATGCGCCAGATTAGAGAAGAAATCGCTGCCTAAAGTTAGAGCCATATTGGTCAAATTTCTATGTGAAAAAATAAATTTAGATCTATCTGCAGATCCTTTTGTTGACTTTCTGTACTATTGCAGGAGAATATAACAGGGAGGCTGAAACTGAACCAAATGTTATTTTGATAGTGACCTCTCAGAAATAACTTAAAGACCCTGAGCCCTGGATTGGGAAGCACTATCTTTTGCCATTTTCCATATATTCATATCATTTATGCCTATCTATCTATCTATCTATCTATCTATCTATCTATCTATCTATCTATCTATCTATCTATCTATCTATCTATCTATCTATCTATCTATCTATCTATCTATCGTTTTGGTTCAGTTTCACAAGCCACACCTAGGTGTGATTACTGCCACCTGAGGAACAAAGTCACTGACATCTATCAGTCTGGAAAGGGTTACAAAGCCATTTCTAAGGCTTTGGGATTCCAGCGAACCACAGTGAGAGCCATTATCCACAAATGGAGAGAACGTGAAACAATGATGAACATTCCCAGGAGTAGTTGGTCTACCAAAATTACTCCAAGAAGAAATGGATGTCTCAGGTCACAAAAGAACTGCAGGCCTCACTTGCCTCAGTTATGTTCAGTGTTTATGATTCGACAATAAGGAAGTGACTGGGCAAAAATGGCATCCATGGGAGAGTTCTAAGGTAAAGAGCATTGCTGACCGAAAAGAACACAAAGGCTCGTCTCACATTTGCCAAAAAACATCTTGATGTTCCACAAGACTGATGATATGAAAGTTGAGCTTGTTGGAAGGTTTGTGTCCTGTTACATCTTATGTAAAACTAACAAAGCATTTCATAAAAGATCATCCAAGAAATCAAACATTGTGGTGGTAGTGTGATGGTCTGGGGCTGCTTTGCTGCTTCAGGACATCTGCAACTTGCTGTAATTGATGGAACCATGAATTCTGCTCTCTAACAGAAAATCCGGAAGGACAATTGACACCCATCAGTAAGTGCCCTAATGCTCAAGGGTACATGGATTATGTATAAAAACAATGATCTGAAACACGCCAACAAGTTCTCTTCTGATGGGCTCCAAAACTAAATAAATTAAAGTTTTGGAGAGGCCTAATCAAAGCTTCTTGATTGAGAAGGGAGGCTGTAATGTGCTATATATATATATATATACATACTTTTTCAATAGCTGAAATCGTAATACATGAATAAGTGAAAAAAGGATTCAAACCATCTTTAACTGATTTATGATGACAGCTGTCAAATTGAAAAATAATTTGATTGTGCTTTGAGCCTGTATAGTTTCAGACTTCTGACTATATGTATAAATTGCTCAATATCTAAGCACAAAATTAATCATCCATAAAATTTGACTTTGATATCAGCGTGAAAGCCCTGACATTAATCAGTAAAGAAATATGCAGCATGAAAATATTAGTCTGTTTATAATCACAAGTATCCATGGTGGGCCTATTAAGTCAAGCTGATTGGAAATTTTCAGTGAAAATGACTTTGCACGAAAGAACACAGTCACTCAGAGAAAATGCTGGGTACCAGCTCACGCTCCATTTGAGGTCATTTTTGGGCTAAGCTGTTTATATGCATATTCATATCCTAATCACAAATACCCCAGCACACATAATTGAGCTGAATACTTTGGATATTATTATGGATAGAGAACTTAGTGTGACAGCAAAATAACATTAGGATATCCTGAGCCTATCCCAGCACATAATTGTGAAGGGAGCTTATACCAGATGGGAAACAGTGTTTTCATGGCCCAAATGGAAACACTGAGCCTCCTGAATAATACCGGGGTGTAAATGTGCATGAAAATGCCTTCATTATAGCATTTAGTTGTGTATCACTGTTGATGTAAATATTTATTTTTTGGTACACAAAGGAAGCCAGCCACTGTTACTTAGTACTATATTCCTAAATCACATCAGCACTGCCAGTGATATAAAAACGGTGGGAAGTTTGGCTTGATAACAGCACAACTCTTAATATTTGGGCATTGGCAAAGTTTTCATTCATTTTCCAGCAGATGTAATGTGGAAAATGGGATGTCTTTACTCAAGAAATGCATTTCAGTATATTTTGGTACATTTCAAATTTTTTTTTTTTTAATAAAGTTCACAGATGCAAGCGCTTCCCTTTTTTGTGTGCAAAATTCAGCATTTTGAGATTAAAATAAGGTAGCAAGAAAAATTAGAATTGCCTTCTCTGTGGTTATAAATTCATCCCCGACATATTATGAGAATATCATATGTTCGTATAATATGTGACTGACTGATATTCTTACAGTACACTATCTGACTCCTAACCAGCAAAGTCACCAAAGACTAATACTTTTAAACCAGAGACAGGGTGCTGTGGGTCTGTGCAGAATGCAGCTAAACAGACTAGAGGAGAATGCAGAAAGATGTGGTAGAGACTCTTACACTGACCTGAAACAGCCCTTCCCCCTCACAGTTTTGGAGGTCAATAAGATTCTTAGAATAATGTAAACAGCCTTCCATGTTTACTTCTAATACAGGGGCATGCTTGCAGTGTGGCAGGGGCGCAGGGGATCTGCCTTGTATTTTATGCATTCACACAAACCTGTTGCTGGTCCTTTACAGCAGCCTCTTACATAATAAATGTGGAACGAACATAGCAGAGGGACTAACACCAACCACAACAGCGGTCATCAACAACTGCTTCACTGTATATAACAAATGCACCACAGAAACATTTGAATTATTAATCCATTTTGAAACAAATTAAATGGTTACTGATAGATGATGCGGGGAAGGTATCTCATGGCATCTCATATAATCTTGTGTAACCAAATATTGTATTTTCTTGTATTTCCTTCTGACGGTAATGTTGAAATACTCTACTGAGAGGCAGAACTTCTTTACATGCATGTCCACATATTAGCCCTTAAAAGCGTGAACCATGAAATAATTGCCAAAGAACTCTATTTATGAAAAGCTGAGTGTTACTTGAACCGTCTGACAAATGTAAAAAAAAGTTAAATATAAATTTGCATTTATTTGTATCATTTGTGCTACATCTGGTATCTTTGTGCAATTTATTGCTTAAAAGTGGGTGAGTGTGTTAGATATAAAGCATTTGGGGTTATAGGTTTGAGTTTTCTGTAGGATCAGTAGGATATTCTACTTGTTTTAATGCCACTTTAAGAGTGCTGTGAGACTCATTATTGATAGAAATGTTTTGTTTTGTTTTCTGACTAATTCACTGAGCAAATCCAAAATATCAATCTCTGGTCCTCTGCTTAAAAGACCTGATATATGAGAGGATAGGGACAAACAAGCTGTATAAAGATTTAGATTAGAGGACTTGTTGGATTGCTTTCCCTTGTAAAGTACAAATGGCTTAAGGATACCGTTTCAGGTTAGGATACAAAACGGAGTTGACACAGGCGTTCGGCTGTTCTTTTGCGGGGGCTGCAGGGGCTATTTCTGGACAGGCTCCTATGATTCATTAGTGGGTGTTTGGAGGTCTGATGTGTCAAGATGTGTCATTCCACTAATTGTCATTCTGACTTATCCTAAGCCCTCTCCAGCCCCTCAGCTCTCAGCAGAGATTATTTCAGCACAAAACTAAGAAGAGAGAGAAGTTTTTATATACCTCAGGGAAAGAGAATCTGGTTTGGCTCTCTTGAGGTTTAATAGAGCTGGACTACATACACATTTGATACTTTTCTCGACAATGAAATCAGATACTTCTTGTTTCCATGTCCAGGTCAGGTTTCAGTTTAAAAGCAGAAAATACTCAAATTCTTTTATCGCCTGCATTCATAACTTGACTATCAACATTATGTAAAGACATAGATGTGACCTGATTTTTTTTACAGTTTATTTTAAAACACTATGAAGAGCTTATGTTCTTATAAGCTTTAAAAAAGCTCTATAAAGTGTTATAAAAACCAAAACAGAAGAAAACAAACAAACAAACAAACCCCACTCCATTTCAAACGGGTGGCAATGGATGCCAATATAATACATACACAACTGAGAAGAGAATTTGTGTTAACATCATTTATTGTTTTAAAGCCACCATTGTAAATATTCTACCAGTATGAGTCGATCACATAACTTCTTGTATGAAAAATGGCACTCATAGCGAGGAGCTCTTCACAGCTTTGAAGCAAGTTTTAGGTCATTAATTTGGGTTTAGAGCCTACAGCTGCTGTATCATCAGCATCATTTAGAAATGCAGCAAACAGCTGTTTTCTGATGCTTTGCTCTGATATACCAACTGTAAACAATTTAGCAGCAAGCAATACAAATATTTGTTTCAGGGGACGGTGAAGTCCCCTGAAACAAACTATCTATCTATCTATCTATCTATCTATCTATCTATCTATCTATCTATCTATCTATCTATCTATCTATCTATCTATCTATCTATCTATCTATCTATCTATCTATCTATCTCACAACAACAGTTGGCTCAAGGTGTTTTATATTGAAAAAGTAAGAGTCTACAATAATACAAAGAAATCAGAAGACCCCCTACATGCACGCAGTGGGAAGGAAAAACTCCCTTTTAACAGAAAGAAACTTCCATTGTCAGGGAGGGGCAGCCATCTGCTGTGACTAGTTGGGGTTAAGAGAGGGTGACAATGCAAAAGAAATTTGTTATGTGAACTAACTTCTCTTACATGGACTTACATAATATCACAATAAGTCCTTTACTACTTCATGACTAGTTTTACAAAAACAAATACTCTTTACACAAAATCTATGAATTCTTATCTTATCCTTATACAGAATAAAAATTATACTTTATTACAGACAGCTGGGTGGATAGAATGAGTTATACATAAATATTACAAACATGCACGCACTATATAAAGTCCTGAGGTAAATACGAGTAGATCACTTGAAGCAGAAAGCAGGCTAAACAAACTGGCCTCATCTGACATGATTTTACATCATTTCACAATGCCTGCAGATTATTGATCACAGCCTGATCTGATCGAAGACTGGATGGATCTCAGTTTGCCTTAGAACATTTATATAGATGGACATTTAGAGGCTTTCAGCTGTACGCTTGAGCAATCTATTGATATATGGACTGACAAAGAACAGTCTTTGGAATGCAATCCATCTCAAGCATGAAGCTGTGGGCCTAGTTGAAACATAACACCATCTTGCTAGTTCCTCCTCACACAAGTTTTATCCAATAAGCATCTTGTTTAAATGAGAAAGTATTATTCTCATCATTCAACAGCGTGGCTATGACATAGTGCAGTAATTGCAGTAATGATAAGCCTGTGCTGTATTCACAAGATATAGAGACACGTGAAAAAAGGACACTAGATACTGTGCATGTTCAGCAAACTTCAGTAACCTACAGTATATTACACAGCAAATATATTAAATTTGATCCATATATTTTTTCATAGAGGTTTGGCCCAGCCGCCATGCATTAATTTGAATTTATGGGTTTGTGCTTTGTGCAAAGTATGCAAAATATCTGGTCTATTTTTAAGTCTTTCCAGTAACTTTACTGTTGCCCTCTTAATATATCAATTGATTTCCTGGAATGAGTCATTACTGAGCTACAAAAGAGGGAAATTGATCTTACTGGTAATTAAAAAAAGCTTAATTACCAATAATTAAGCTTTTTCATTTAACAAGAACCATCTGCCTCATATCTCACAGAGCACGTACAGTACGAGGTGTATTATGTGCTGAAAGGACAACACTAGATAATTCACGTCAGCCTAACAAACGCTTAACAAGAATTCAAGATTTCACAATAGAGGACGAAAGTCCCTTTTCTCCCAGTATCATTATGCTGTGAATTATATCTGGTAATTGGTCCGAACATCTTGGTTCACATTGTTTTCTCTGCAGGAAGCAAGAGCAGGAGAGCTCCCCATTGAAAACTTTCCCAAGCCTTCTGCAGGCGGGATGTAAAGGAATCTCGTGAAGAGGTTAAGCCATTGTTAATTCCACAATGCTTAATCGTTCTCCTAAAATAACAGGGAAAGCATCATTCCGAGAACAGTTGCCAATGGAAAGATTAACTGGATTAGCAAACAGATGATGTGGCCAAGCAGTGATTGCTGTGGGTCTGAATTGTATCAGTGTGGAAACTGTTTAGATCTATATTTATTAAAAATGCAAATCTTTACTTTTTTTAAAACGTGAATGTAACCGTTGTCAGTCACAGAGCGATGAAGACTTTTTTTTTTTTTAATTAATTGTGAATCATTTTGGACAGACGATGCACAAAGCAATGCCTGAGGATGACTTTCATTCAACTCTGTTCCCAACCTTGACAGAGTAGATGGAGTCAAAATAATAGATTCTGTGGAGATATGGCTGGATTTTTTAAAATACACTGTAAATCTTTGGCTAGAAAAGCCACTGTGGGCTTGTTATGGTCTCTCCTTATGAATAACTGTGGAAGTCCAGGAGCCTTAATAACCTCACTAACTCAGTCTCCTCTCTTCCCCTATGTTATTTTGGTCATCTCCATGCAGAGGAACACAAAGCGACCGTACCCCAGGGTTGCCGTGAATAGGGATGTTTATGACAGTGTGGTACGATTTGTCACTCCTTAGCGCAACCTGTGTCCTGCAGGAAGCCAAATAATGATTTTAACTGCCCGTCTGAAAGATTGATCTTCCTAATCCTCCCCACCTTTCTTCCTACTGAAAGGTGCAAACTAATTTACGACAGGGCTGACGATGGGCATGCTACGCCTGTGAATGAATGATCTGGCCTCTAGCAAAAAGAGGTAATTTCCTCTTAATGTAGTGCCGTAAACATTTATCATCATGCTGAGCTGACAGCACATCGACACAACGAGGACTGTGCAAGTGCTTGCTTTAATCTGAGAAGATTTTTACCTTTGATTACTGGTGTGGCATACAATCACCACCCACCATGCTTGGCAAATTTTACCTTCACCAGTAATTGTTCATTTGGAAGATGATGTAGATAAATGTAAATCTTTAGGCTGCGAATGGGGACATTTTCAGACAAGTATCAGAAACTGCCACTTGGATTCTGAAGAAAAATTAAAGTATGAGGTTTAATAAAATGAGAGAAAGACAAGCAGAAATGCAAAAACTGAATGAGGCATGACGCTAGGCTATTTAATAATGTGATGTAATTATGTCGACAACCGAGCTTGTGTTGACACTTTGGGACAAGTAATATTCCAGCGAATTGGGAAAGCTAGGACTCTTCATTCAGCTCAGGGATAAATAATGCAGATTCACATTAACTTGCTCCGGCTGAGAGACTGAGAGAGAGGCATTTGCACATGAATATATAATGTGCTGAAACAAAGGAAACACTTTAAATAATTGTGTACAGCCAGAGTCAATAAGAGAGACAAAAAGCAAAAAGACAAGAAAGGAGCAGAGGTTGTCCACTTCTGCTCCGAGCAGCTAACAAGGTCCATTTGTTGTAGCTCTACACAAGATAACTGAAAGCATCACAAAATAGCACAAAACAAAACACCCAACAAAACTGTCACTGCTAACTGATATTGGTTACTAATGAATAATACTACATCTATATATGAAACATTTGGGGGGGATGAAGCCACGGCATGTTATGTTAACAGTTTAGCAAGCAAATTTGTAACAGGCAGGCATAAACCAATATTAGCATTAACTTCCTATCATATTTCTGTCAACCTGACGAATATATTTTTAAAGGATCTTTTCTTTTTTACCCCACAAACTCTTATAAAAAATCTACCCTATAGCTATTTAATTTTCCTGTTTCTTTGCTATATAATCATTAGCTTTTCAGCTGAAGCAGCTTTTAGCTATTGGCTAAAAATGACTAAAAACCCCACAAAAACAAGATTAGTGATAATTATGAGGTTGGCCATAAATAACAGCAATATTGTTTATGTTGAAAAATAATTTTATTTAATATAAATTAATTAAATATATTTTACAGAATATATTAAATATTTGATAGCATTTGGAGTCTTTTTTAAAAACCTGATGTTGCTGAGCTGCATTTCCCAGAGGACCTGTCAAACAGTGAGCACGCTGCTGTGAAATTATTTCCCCATGGGTTTCCTGTTGAAGACGTATCTATAGCTTTATATGTCCATGGTGACAATGTTGCTATCACTGTGAAACTTTAAAACTGCAAAAGCTATCATGTCGTATGTGACGGCTGAAAAAGCTGTAATGATCAGACAAGAGAGAGATAAACAACAAGGGCTTTGACAGTTGAAAATGCCACACATTTTTACTTTGAAAGCAGTAATGCACCAGTCACATACACTGCATCAGCAACTGCACCAACACTGACTTTATTGAAGGGTCTAGTATTGACCAGACATGTGTAATTTAAATTGCTGTCTCATTTTATCAGTCTAGCACACTGCTCAAACAAAATTAAAGGAACACTTAGAACACAGAATCAAATCTCAACGGGAAAAGCATCGTGCTGGATATCTACACTAATATGGACTGAGTGATATGTTAGGAATGAAAGGATGCATCACTGTGCTCCAGGACAGTCTGAGGTGAAGACTCAGAAGGACTAATACATAATGTCCCAGAGGTGTTCTACTGGGTTTAGGTCAGATGAGCATGGATGAGCAATGATATGCATTTTTCCTCCTCCAAGAACTACCTTCATACTATTGCCACAGGGTTCCTCCTGGGGATTGTTGTGCACCAGAAGGAACCCAGGACCCACTGCTTCAGCGTAGGATCTGACAGTGAGCGCAAGGAATTCATACAAATACCTAACCGCACTCAGGGTGAATATCCAACCAAACAAAGATGGCCTGCTGGAGGTCATCCTTCTCCTCCTTGCACCAAGGAGCAGATACCATTCTGCTGATGGGATTAGGACCTTCTATGTCCCTGTCTAGCTCTCCTAGAGTCTTTTCCACATTCCTGAGACTGTGCTGGGAGACACAGCAAATCTTCTGGCAATAGCACGTCTTGATGTGAAATCCTGGATGAGTTGGACTACCTGTGCAACATCTGTTGGGTCCAGTATTCAGCTCGTTTTATCACCAGTGACACTGACCGTAGCCAAATGCAAAACTAGTTAACAGTCATGAAAGATGAGGAGGGAAAAGTGTCAGTGTCCTCCACCTGTAAAAGGGTTTTGGGGGTTGTCTCCTTTAGTGCACCTTTTGCTGATTTCATCAACACTAAAGCAGCTGAAACTGTTTAACAAACCCCCCGCTAGTTAACTGACCAGATAAATATCCCACAAGTTTAACCCATATGATGCTGTACTCTGATTAAAACGTGCTCTTTAATTTTTTTGAGCAGTAAATTATGAAATAGTCTAAAAACGGATGTATAAATATCATTGCCATGTACGTCTACCAACTTACGTTCATAAATGCTGTTAAGCTAAATACTAAAGAATGATGTTAATCAGTTCAACAAAGTATTATTTTAAACTGTAAAAAAAAACCCAGAAAAGGAATCAGAATTGGCATTGTGATAGATCATTGCATTTACAATTGGATGGTATATTTGTGTAAGCCTTGTGATGTTGCTGTGTTCGCTAAAAATAGAATTTCTCCTCTCAGTTTAAGGCAAAATGTTCATCAAATCACAGTAAGTAGAGCCAAGGCGATGCTTCTCTTGTGGCTGTTGACAAGTACAAAGCATATTAAATCCAGTGTCGTCCAAAGATCAATATTCACAGAAAGTGTTGACACTTGTCCACTGGGGTGACAGAGTGTAGGCGTGCATTTGCATCACACTGTGGTCCACTGTCTATTGCAGTGTTAAAGTTCACTGCCAGGGAGTAGGGTAGATCAATCTTTGTTCTGTCAATCACAGTAAACTCAAATGAGCAGTTTTAAGCTGACCTGACATTGGCTGATCTGGCAGGGATATAAAGCTATCATTATCATTTATACTTTTTTGTTTTTTATGACAGTGTATATAATGCAGTGGGCATTTGCATTTAACTTGAAAAAAAAGTATTTGGCTGCTCAACAGTCATCATGAACTTTAATGGCTTTTCAGACCCATTAAAAGTATAATTAGGTGTAAATCATTGTAAATCTTATAGGAAAAGAAGAAAATAGAAGTATAACAACATATATTAAATTTACCTTTCAGGCTACCTATTGTAGGGGGCGGGGGATGGGGTGTAAGATAAAAAACACATTAGAAATTGTAAAATTGTATTGAGTCTTGTTGAAAAAAGAAATGTGACCAGTGTTCACCATCACGTCACTCACTTCACTTGTCCTTTCACCTGTAGTGAAGCTGTTGGGGCACCAGTGAAGACCTCCACTCTTCTCCATCTGTTCTCCATCTGAACAGGTCAGGTGAGAGAATTTCTCTGATATGGTAACCCCCCAAAAAGTTGATTCTGTTCATCTGGACGTAGCGTTTTCAGTGGGAGAAACATTTCGTCACTCATCCAAGTGACTTCTTCAGTCTCAGCTGACTGCAGGTTTCCCCAATCTTATAAACAGTACATTTGCATAATGACTGAAACTAGCACCACTGAGGGAACAATGGGCTGGGAGGTCATCTTCATCATAATTATGCAAATTCTCATGACCATTGATCAACAACCACTGATCAAGGCCCACTGATCAAAGACCACTGATCAATGGCCATGAGTACCATTCACAGAGAGTTGGGGAATGGCTGCAATCACAGCATTGTAAGATGGCGAA
>VUQG01022028.1:19652-33510 GCA_015106755.1 Etia nguti | reverse complement strand
TTTATCCCTGGTTTAAATTTCTCTCTTTCTTGTCAGTTTCCCTTCCTTCCTTTGCTACTTTTCCATCCATTTTTTTAAAACTGCACCTGTTCCCAGTTAGTTAATAGCTCTCCCCAGTATATAAACTCCTCTTTGTCATTCTTTCACTTGCCTTTTGGGGCCATTCTGGCTCATAATACTCTATTTATGCACTAATTTGAAGGGTCACTCACATTAAGCTCTGTTCCAAATCAAGCAGCCTTAAAGTGAAGTGGAACATAAAACCCTCCAACGCTGAGGTTTTGCTCATGCAGCCTTATTAACTGCCAAACTAACTGATAACAAACTGGGACTTGGAAAAAAATCAAGAATGACATATCTTTCAGTCAAAGAACCCCACTGGCACAATGCTAACCCTGGTGGTCGCTGTAGTCAAGTCAGTTTTAAGATTGTATTGTATTGTGCATAAGACTTATTTTATTTTTGTCTTTTTATCTTTATATTGTTTTAGTGTACACTGAGGGCCGTGGTAGCACTGCAATTTCAGATTCCTGTGTATGACCTTTACATATGGTTTTTGGGAATAAAGCTGACTTTGACTTTATTTATATAGCATGGTTAAACACAAAAGACACTGATCAAGCTGCTTATCGCTCAGCAAGTAATGTCCCTGAAAAATACAAATAATTTTAGTATTTTGGGGGGATTTTCTGGGTTTTTGAACAATGAGTTTATAGTTTATGGACTTAAATATTCTCCATTTGGCTTTTAGTTTGTTTACTGTTTATATTTTCATTTTCCTGCACTTCCTTTGTCTTTTGAGTTGTTAACTCTGTTTTCTAGTCACGGTTTGTATCTGATTTTTTTTTTCCCCTGTGTTTTGCTTCTGTGTATTTCCCTGCATGTTAATTTAATCTTTGTCTCTGACTTTTCCTGTTTCAGTTATTGTTGTTCACATTCTATTTTGCTTTTTTGTTTTTTTCCTCCAGTGCTTTCCATTTAGTTTTTATTTATCCTTATAAGTATATCTCGTTATCTTGCATGATTATCTTGATTGTGTTCACCTGCCTCTCATTATCATCCTGTGTCAACTTTTCCTAACGATCTTATGTGTGTATTTTAGCCCTGCTCTTCCTTTATCTTTTAACATGACATCTTGCAGCAAGGAGAGCATAAAGTTCTTTATGCTCTCCTTGTTGGTTTTTGGATTCTGTTTGCTCTTGCTTAGTTTGTATTTTGCATGGACAATAACTTTTACATTATTGCACCACTTCAGTGAAGCTGTGTTTTTAGTTCATTCTGTCCGTCTCTCAAGTCTGTATTTGGTTCCACAAGCAGAGATTTGTGTTTGGCACATTTCCAAACAAGCTGTTTAGTACCACATTTGCTGCGCATTTGTTGTACTTTATGTCCATCTTAATTTCTATTGAACTGAATTGAATTAAATCTGGCTGAACTTCAGTTGAGAGATGCAATAACATCAGAATTACTGATTTGGGTGAAAAGCTGTTTGTTTTTTTTGTTTGTTTGTTTTTTTGTTTGTTTGTTTTGGTTTAATTTCCCAAAAAACAATTTCCAAATAATTTCTCATCTGATACCATCCGAGTCATTTTTTCTTCATTTTGGCCTAAGTTTTGAACATCTTGGTTAATAAATTTTCTAAACTTTTTGTTTCTGGGAAATACTTGATTTATGATTCTTTTTTGTATTACATTTATAAACTCAAATGGTTTATTCTTGATAACAGGATTTTATACATTATAAATGATTCACAATTTTTAAATAAACTTACTGTACATCAAGTACAAACCAGTTATTGCTGAGCTGTTAATGGTTCATGGTATTTATAATTAAAAATGAAGATTCACTTTTATACCGGTAACAGGTATAAAATTAAAATCATAAATATTTATTTAAATTGTAATTTATTTTTAATAGGGAGTTACTGGTTGTTAGTCAAATATAATGTGAGAACCATCTATACCTTGCAAATGAGCCATACTGTGAGATTCAAATGAGTTTTAGCTATCTTAACAACATAAAAAGGAAACGGACAAAACACAAAGACATGCAGAACATACAGCTATCATCTGCAGTATGCAGAATACTCAAATCTAGGTAGGACGAGAGTTTGAGTTTGTAGGAGGGGTTTAAGAGAGAAAGAGACACTCTGAGAAGCCAAAACCACTTGAACTTAAAAACACTGTAACTTCGTTTATGGTAAATGATAAATGGACTGTTTCTTATATTTCACTTTTCTACTCTACCTGAGACTTCAAGTGCTATATACAACTTGCTTCATTCACCCATTCATACAAGCCCTTTTTTTCTACTCTTAGGTGCTTTCTATCTAACATCCACACGCATTCATATCTAACATATTGTACCCCAAGTTGCTCTCTGAACACATAGCAGAGAAACTTGGGGTTCAGTATCTTGCCCTAAGAATACTCAGCCATGCAAACTGAAACTGGAGCAGCCAGGGATCGAATCATTGGTTACCTGGTCTACCTCCTGAGCTACAGCGACCCCTTTTAATTTATTTTTTAAAAAAAACATAAAAAAGGTTATCAGAAAACAATGGTTAACATTTCACAGAGGTTCAAAACAAGTGTAAACGCCACAAACAAAGTGATATTTATATTAAACAGGTGATGCAGGAAAATGTCTCTGGGATATCTGGAAGTCAGTGTCAAGTCAGGTTCATTTCCAACAACTGCTGGAGACGGGGTTTTTTATAACAGCCAGTTGACAGTGGGCACCAATCAGCAGTTGCCAGGTCAACGCCAGCCCCCCAATCAGATGGAGGACCTGAAGAGACACTTCAACGCACAGAACATATATGCAACACAATCCAGACACACCGATTCAAAATATGGCCAGGGCCATAAAACTCCTGAATTTTAAATGGAAAAAGTCAAGTGCTGCACTTTCACATAGGTGAACTCAACTTAAATGAAAGAAGCAGCCCAGTGAATCCTGGGATTTAATGATTTAATGCAATAACATCCCTGTTTAAAGAGGCTGAGGTTTTGAGATTCCATGAAAATGCGCTTTGATATGGGATTCTTTGATATGGGAGCTGCTCTGACCTTTCATTGTGTTGGAGGAAGAGACCATACACTTCTTCTTTAATTTCATCTGTGTGAAAGCACAGCATCAGATGATGTAATCGGTCTCGATGCTGACCTATCTGACCAAAGCAAACTGACTGACTACAAATCAGAAAAAGCTGAACTTGAGGGACAAACTACATTATTTCCAAACTCTTAAATATCCCAGGTACACTCATTCATGTTTTATTTTAAATGAAAAAACTCCATAATAATTTAAGTGAAAGTATTCTGTAGCTCCATCTGCTCAGTGTCTGCTCTGTCTTTCTCTAGTTTGTACCTTATGTAAAAAATTAGAAATTAGAAATTGCTAATTCATCATTTATAGCACTGCCACCTATTTAAACTGTGATGATCATTACTAAAAATAAGAAAAGAAATATCTTATTTATCCTATATTTAGCAAATTCTTTATTTGCAGAATAATATGATGTCAAAAGATTGGAAAATCACCATGCAACACAATTTAAAAATGTCTCTAAAACATTAAAATGAAAGAGCAGATGACTCTCTGGCAGATTTATGGGATTTTAATGAGTTATTGCATAAGGTATGAAAGATATCTTATATCTGTCTTTGTGGCAGGGGAGCTGAGTTAGTGTGTTAGAGTAGGCGCTCCACTATGGACTTAGAGTATACTTGGAGGTGGCATACCTGAGTTACACTGAAAGCCTGAGGTACGAGGCGAACAGGAATGGAGACAGCACAGTCCCTTGTGGATCTTACACACTGAGGCCTGCCTGTCGGGTGCTGAGTAATCCATACGATGGTGGCTGTGCATTTCCTGTAACTTCTCCCTCAGCAGCAGTGGCTGGATAGTGTCAAATGTACTTGAGAAATCAATGAAGATGATCCTCACAGTGCAGCTACTACGCTCTCTGCAGGACATAGATGGTTCCATCATCCACTTCTAGATTTGGTCTATATCCAAACTGCAAAGGGTAGAGAGATATTTTCATCTTTGATCAGCTGGGCTAAGACTCATCTCTCCAGTAACTTCACTACATGTGATGTGAGGGCAACTGGTCAATAGTCGTTAAGTTCCGACTTCTTCGGCACTAGAAGCAGAGAGGATGTTTTCCATAACACTTTTAAAACACCTTTTTTGTACTAACCAAATGTGCCCGAGTTTATTCAAAGCAAAATAAATGGAACTCTACTTAGGGTAAGATATGCAGCCATTCCCAACACAAATCAAGAAAGCCCAGCCATCCCCAGGGTTGTTTAGATCAAAGTGAAACTCAAAGAGAATTCTGATGAAATCATCATGTGCATGTTCGTATGCCTGGTTTTCAGGCCACACTGTTTTAATACATATTGAAAGAGTCGTGTGGGAGATCTCCAGAGAAATATCCAGCATGCTCAGCAAAGTTTGCAAGCCAGTTTTTTCTTCAAGTCATCTCTATGATGAGGAACCTCAGTGATGGCATCCGTTCTGTGTCTTAATAAAGCTCTGGTAGAAGCTTCTGTACGTGACCTTGCTATGCAAGCGCTCAGTACCTTTTGGGCCCCTTGAAGATTTGTGAACCACAGCATGTAGTCAGCCATATCGCATCACAAGCCAGCAGCATATCAAGCTAAAGTAAATAACTGCCTCCTTTCCCTGTTAACTCAAAGTCGAGGTCAAAGGTAACAGCTAGGTGCACTTTAAAAGGTGATCGAATCAAATATTCATGATATCTCACAGGCAGCTAAAGATTTACACATTTGTTTATTTAAGAGAGTGTGTAGCACAACCCGCGCATACAGATCATAAGCCAATTGGAACAAAGACATTTGCAATGTTAATGCCGGTCTCCAGCACTTCCCTGCTCCTTTTTCCCACAGGAGGGTGAATAAACGGCTAAATTCGTGTTGACTTAAGATTCGTTTCAAGTTCATCCAACTAGGATAAAGAAATAACTACAGATGCGGAGAGCCTACAAAGTAGAAGAATATTATAGTCTGTGCTCCTGCCTTTGTTTGAGGAGCCATGTGCTCCAGCTCCCTGTTGTGTTTCTGGAATGACTTCAAAGATTGCTTCTCGCACAAATACTCACTGCTTGCATTGACTTCCAAAATGAATATTCAGAGACCATGTGCTGCAAGATGCTGGCCAACAGTTAGAACAGGACATCATCTTTTATATCATAAATTACTTAGAAACAGCAATTAATGCTAAATAAAACATCTTTGTTCACTTCATTTCTGCAGTGCATTCAACCACTTGGATATCATCTCATGTGTTTTTGTATGTATGTGTTACTTTGTCAAAGCACCTTATTTGTCAATCAACTACTCACATGATACTCAAGATTCTAAGATGCACATACCTATCATCTTTATCCTTTTTGTTGCTAAGCATGGGTGAAGAGTGATCCTGGCACTTTCTGCTTACTCAGGAGTGGGATCAAGTAGTAGAGTAAGTTGTCCACTAAAGTTAAAGTTTGTTTTTAGCTCTTCCATGTTCTGATACATCCTTGGACAAGATACTAAACCCCAGGTTGCTCAGAATGGCAGGTGAGCACCATGCTCATGTGTCAGATTTTCTGAGTGGCAGCACAGTTTGTAACTGTCAGATTCTGAGCAGCATTTCCCTTTTCACGCAGACGCAAGTCTTGCACAGAGAAATAGAAGCTGATGATCCACCATCTGATTTTATTGTAAGTTGAGATAAAGGCATGGTAATATGTTAAAGTTTGCCTAGAGGATGTTGTCAGTAGAAGAAGGAAAAGAATTCAGCTAGAGTTCAGCCTCCATCAGTCCCAAAACACCTACTGGTGCATCAGTTTCTCCTCAAAAAGTGTCACTGTGAAGTAGTAATGACATGTTAATTTTATCCTTTTCCTGTAACCATCCACCTTAGCCGATTCTAAAACAATCCCAGAGCACTGGTATCTGTGACATGCATTTAGAAAAGTAAAGATCTAGTATTTTGCAAAAGTGGAAAGTTGCTGAAAGGCTCAACTGTGTTTTCCTGCTCTAATCATTCACTGATAACATATAACACTAGACTGTAGAAGTCTGCATCTTGCTTAAATGTTATTTATTCGGAATAGTGTTTGTATAGTCTAACTTTTGCATTTTATGGAAAAGGGTCTGTCATCCCCTCTGTTCTTCGTGTGGGCACACCAAGGTGTGTAAGTATGTTGTGTTGTGGCTGCCCTGCTAAGCTATGTGTCATTTTTTATGTTAATAAACATGTTTGTTGAATGCTGAATGATTAATCCTGCTGATGTAACATTTGTCTGTGTAACCATGTGAATAATATGAGCTGCCTGTAAGTTTGTTCTTTGTGTCTTTAACAGCCTTATACATCTGAAACGTAATTGATTTTCCCAAGGGGAAACTGAAACTGTTGTGGAGGGCTAAACCGATAAGCTGGACTTAATTCTGCCCGATATCTCAAGACTAACAGACGGATTGGTGCGGCATCCACAGTGATGCAGAAAGAGAGCTGAGCACAAAGCTGTTGATTTACCGGTCAATCTTTGTTTTTACCCTCGCCTATGGTCATGAGCTCTGAGTAGTGACCAAAAGATCGTGATTGTGGATACAAGCAGCCGAAATTAGTTTTCCTTAAAATAGATGGGGTGGGAGGCTCAGCCGTTAAGGACATGTAGTAGAGCCGCTGCCGATGTCACGTGGATGCCTCCTAGGTGAGGTATCCTTGGCATGTTCTACCGGGAGGAGGCCCTGGGGCAGGTGCAGGAGTCACTGGGGAGATTACATCTCCCAGCTGTCTTGGGAATATTTTGGTGTCCCCCCGGATGAGCTGGAAGAGGTGGCTGGGTGTGAGGGAAGTCTGGGCTTCTTTCCTCAGACTGCTGCCCCCACAACCCGAACTTGGATAAGCACCAGAAAATGGATGGATGGATCTCTTTTCATGCTTATTGGTACAGCCTTCCAGAAGAGTTAATTAATTGTCCTCCACTAGAACTGCCCACCACTAGGACTGTGAAAAATTCTGAACCAAAATAGACCATGACATGTGCACTTCACAACCTCAGTAAGTCTTGGATAGATATGACCTACCTGATTTTCTCTGTGCCCAACCACTTTCTCATATTTCTCTATGACTGTGGAGCTCATGTTAGTTCTTGGAATAGCACCGACCTGTCAATCTGCTGATTTATCCTACAGTCAAGTAAGCACTGTCTCTAACGCCAAGATTTTTGAAAGCTAACACTTTCTGAGGTACAATAACCTGTAAGATGTTAAGATGGCGTATTTCTTAAAAGTAGTTCTCTGGATGGATACATGGATGTTGTAATGGTAGTCTAGTGAGGAAGGAGCGGCTAGCAGGAGCATCGGGCATGTGGTATGGAGGTTAACCGGAGAACTCAGAGGCCAGTTGCTTAAATAGAACAACAGACCTTTATTTGTCGTTAGCTGAACAAGACCATATAAGCCAGGTCTCCACGGCTCTACTCTGTCCCTACATACATGTACGAGGTTAGGTAGTCGCCGGTGCCAGCCCGTTACAAGGGTATGGTTCCTCTAAACAGATTGCTCGGCTGTAATGGCTGCCGCTGCACTCACACACACTAGGAGTCTCTCCAACTACTACAATAGTAGGACAACCCCCTAGCGGTGTTATATCACCATAAGGGTTGTTACAATGTGTAAACTCCACACAGAAAGGCAATTAGTCTAACATAGAATCTATACTACTTATTTAGGGGTTGCAACAGTGCACCCTAATTAAACATGCCAATTAAGTCTTCATTACCTGGATTATGACTTAACTATAAGATCAAATTTCAATGAAATGAGAAAGTCAAACAACAGCAGTTGCATAAATTGCATTTCTGGCCACCTGAGTGACCCATGGTAAAGTGTTTGGAGCTTTACAGATCATTTCATTCATATTGTCTTTGGTGACCTTTGTGTCTGGAGCACTTAAGATTCCCCAGTGATGTTAAGTTTTGCTGAAGTCAAATCCCTCCTAATGGATCTAAAACTATAGTTTAGGCGTCAGCTGGAGCAATTCCCTTTTGCGTGCATTTAGACATGGTATAAGGCAATGGCATGTTCAGTGAAGCAGCAGAAAAGCTCGCCCCTGGCTTTTCACAGATTCCTCTTGACCGCATCAACACCATCACACCTCTGGCACTGATGCTGTAATACTGTGTGCTACGGACAGAAAGATTCTTTCATATAAGTGTTGTTTTTTTTTTAAACATAAATCCCACATGAAATCACGTGTATACATATGAACTAGTATCTATAAATACATATATGTTGAACATAGTGACAGCAGATAAGGAATATAATGTTATAGCTATCTGGATGCACTGGCTGCATCCAAAGTCCTGGGAAATTGGACATTGTGTCTCCAGAGATCAGCAGATGAGTTCACTGTTTATGACCTTAAAGGAAGGGGAACATGACATCTTTGAAAAACCTAAAATAGCCAGCAGAGAAGTGATTCAATGACTAATGGTTGAGACTGGAGACGAAACCAAAATTGAAAATCATTGAGGTTTTCATTTTTTTTAGCATAAGCCGGAGTTTAACTCCAACTAAACTATCATACTTGTTCTTCGCTGAGAGGACAGATGAAAACATTTTTCATCTGTTACAGTACTTTCAAAGTTACAGTACTATATAAATGTTTTGTCACCCCTAACTTCCTTATGTTTAGTATCCTTGTAATTTGTAATTTCTTGTAATTTGTTAAAGTGGTCTTGAGCAATAGTTCTCCAGGCTTTCTGAAGGCATTAAACTCAAGGGGTGAACCAGCGTTTGCTTAGATATAACGACAGCAGTGTGTCACAAAAATACATTTGTTTCTATTTTTTTTTTTTAGTTTAATCCCTGAAAAATATCAAAGATAACACAGCTTAAAATAATATTTTTTTCACCAACTCAGTGATTCTTAAAGCACTTTTGAAAACTTTGAATAACTCAGCAGTGTGCCCTTAAACATTTTGAGCGAACTGGACAAGCGGAGGACAAAAGAAGTGTCATGTGTGAACAATATCCGAAAGTCATGTTCTTAAGAAGCAGAGAAAACATTCAGCAAAGACCTGCAAGAGCTTAGTTGATTCAACTTTTCACCGAAGCCTCCTGAGAAATGGTCTCAGTGGAGGGGTCGCTGTCAAGAATCCATTCTTAAAGAAGGGAAATGGGAGAAAAGGCGGAGGTATGTGAAATTGCACAAGAACTGGACTGAAAATCAGTTGTGCGATATTGTAAAAATAAACATTTATAATTTAGTGTTGAAACATGCCGAGCTTTTGAGTTGAGCCTCATTTGGGTCCCCTTTTGTTTGCTTTTCGCCCTTTGCTGCTTTCCCTGCTTAGAATAAATAAAAGATTATGGTATATTTAAAAAGTGTGAGTTATAGTTATAAAGTTCTGCCTTATTTGTGGGTCTTGTTTGGACCTATATTGTTCTATTTGAACTTTTTTACAAATTTTGTTTCATGCAGTTTTCAATCAGTTTTAGCTTCACTTTCACTTGCTGGTTACTTTCAGTCACCAAAAACTACATTGGAAGGGAGTATTGACTACACGGTGATATTTTGGCACCAAGGTTAAAAAACACCCCTTCCCCACTTCTTTCAAGCCCTGGGAATGCTGGAAATCCCGGGAGTAGCATGGTTATTCACAAAGTCAAATTTTTTTTGGGTGGTGGGGGGCATTTTCTGAGGGAAAGTTCTTCCGTATCACCATCCCGATGGAACCGTTTTTAATTCAGCTGGTTTCCCGTGCTTGTTGGCCACACATTTTGTTACATCGTGTAGGTTCTATAACTGTTAGTGTCATCTAGATGAGAATAATAACTGATTGCTCTCCTCTGCTGCAAACGGCACTGTCTCAGGAGTGGGTAGTTCCATTAACAGCTTGATGTTGTTCAAGAACATCAATTTGCCACTTCATTCCTGGTCAGGGACACCTTTTAGGCAAAACCATGTCTGGATAAATCCATTCCCTCTTGACTGTCTGCCTGGTGGAATGAGCTTTGCGTTTTGGGAGGATTGTGAAGAGCAGGTTATCGCTGCTTTAATCTACAGCATAAATGCGTGTAAAATGTTGAATATTTTCTCTCTCTCATTACAAAAAAAATGTTTTGACTGCCTTTATTGGTCATTGAGGTTTGATTTAGAAGTTGAGTTGATCCTCCACATAAGTTACTTCTAAGTGGATGGACTCCCTTCACACCTACTGTATATTCTGCAGCAGAAGTCAGGCTGGTTTTTTTTGTTTCAGTTTACCAAAATATATAATAAATTAGTGTCAGTTTCATTTACACCAGAAATTATGTAATTTTAAATTTTGAAGTTTTGTAAGGGACTAAAACTTAGGCCAATACTCTGAATTTCAGTTCTTTCCAGAGTATAAACAGCTTGATGTTTCTTCTAAAAATCATCTTTAAATTCACCTAGGATAGCAGGGTGATATGGCAGTTAGTACAGCAAGAAGGTCCTTGATTTGAATCTGCAGGCCAGTTGGGGCCTTTAAATGTGTCGTTTGTTTATTTTTCAAGTCCCTGCGTGGTTTCTCACGGGGTGCTCCAGCTTCCTCATGCAGTCCAAGGACATGCATGTTGGGTTAAACTGTAGGTGTGAATGTAAGCATGAACTGTTGTCATATTGTATCATTTAAAAGAGCAACATTAAAGCAAAACATGCCAGGTATAAGAGTCATGTCACTCTTATACTTGTGCAAATCAATTAACTGGATAGGACTTGACCCACGTGAGTTTTATTCAACCTTAATTACTAAACAGTAGGTAACAAGCAAACTGTAACTGGCTAGCATTGCTCAATGCTGGCTCTGTTAAGGATCAGAGTAGGCATAGACATTCCAACCTTTTAATTTCTTATTTGTTTATTTATTTATTACAAATCATTTTGGAGTCATTTCATTTTCCTCTGCAGTGTTTGCCAACAGATTTTTGTTGTTCTTTTTTTTGGAAGTCCACTCCAGTGCCAGTATTGATTAAAAAATAACAATTATTATTATAATTTTTTTGGGGGGGGGGTTTCTGAAAATTTCCATATTTCAGAAGATGGGAAGCAACAGCCGAGGAGACAGGCTCTTCATTTGCTTCTCTAATATATCACTTCTTTCACTTTTGGATGTTAGACATAGCACATGGCTACACCTGGCTGCAAATGATGAAGACACCAGATGCTGGCACCATTTCAAACCAGCAAGCTTGTTACTCTGTTAGGTCATTGTTAGGTCTCTGTTCAGTTAGGTAGAAGTGCAAAGTGAGGCCTTACATCTAATCTAAAACTATACAGAGACTGGTCGCAAAATATAGAATAAAATTATTCCATATTTTTAATATGTAAAAGTTGCACAATAAACCAGCTCGTAAAATTCAGGACATTGTTTTCTTCCAAGGAGACACACACAGTATTTCCAGAAGGTCTAGCTGAAGAGGCCTCAGAAAAAGAGATTTAATTGTATAGTTAAAATACTAAATAAGTGTTGTTATATCATAATTGTTTTTGAAACAACTTTATCACTTGTACATAACTGGCAGTTGGACCTCGAATAAAAACTGTCCTTTTGTAAGTTAATAAAATTTGTTTATTTTTATTAAATTCAAATAGGTCATAGTATTGATGCATTCTTGGCTCAGCAGTCTCTGGTAGAGCCCCCAGGATCACCGTAGTATATGTTGTATCTGTTGCTGTTCTCTTCCATTAATTCCAGGTTCACAGGTGAGCCCAGTGATTCTCTGTCTTTCCTCAGAGAATGGACCCCGAGCCTTTATTGATGAGACACTTTCTATTCTCTGTGCTAATGGCAGTCATGCGTGGGCACAATAAACCATCTCATTAAAATCCTGCCTTCAAGGGTGTAGCCATATGCGGCCTCTGCTGCGCAGGGTTGCAAGTTCAGAGGCCTCGACCATATCAGCTGGGATTTGGCGGAGACCCAGAAAACACGAAGATAGAAAAGTGGGAAGTCTTTCCCCAGAGCCTGGAAGCTTCAGAGGTTTGCAGTGGTAATGACTTCCCTGACATGTGGATGGATGCAGAGATGTATTGGTTTCAACCACGAATGCTTGCCTCCTCATCCCTGAGCTCTGCAGTGCTCAGAAGGGAGACAGAGAAAGAGAGACATATGAAGAGACAGCCATCAAAAGGAGGGCATCACACCGCACTGTTTGCTGATTGCAGTATGCACACCAGCACGCCAAATCATACTGCAGTGAATCAGTGTGGAGGCCTCGGTATGGAGCGGTTTAAAGTAAACAAACACCACTCCCCTCTAGCAGAATCTGCCGGGGGCTATGTAAACCTGGGATGTGTGCCAGCAGCTCTCCTCTATGTCCACAGTTGACTCCTGCTATATTCAAATAACCCAGGTAGACTCCTCTTGAGAGTGAATTGAAAAGCATGTACATGCATTTGTTATGCAGATGCTGTTATTGTATGTACAATTCTGCTCAGCTAATTAGAGAAATATAGCTGATATGCTGTCTAGAAGCCACAAAACTGGCATGCTGTTGAGCAGTTGTCCTTAAGGTTTGAAGATAAGCCCCTGGCTTAGCCCACTGCAAGTAAGAATTGGCCAATTCCATATTTCATGAGGCTGACAGGTACATACCGATCTAATTTTGTCCTTGGAGACAGTCACAAGGCCCCACACGCGATTTATCTGCAGGTCACCCACAGTGCTCCATAGAGGAGATGGATGAAGTGATAACAGATGACGGTCTATGAAACACCAGCAGCCTGACTTATGAGTACACTTGTCGATAAAGTCCTCCACAGGCTACGCTACAGCATGTTGTAGGAGCAGGTTAGTGACCGTGAACAGCCATAACTGACCGTGAACGCCTGCATCAAGATGGAGGAAGCCCCCTTTTTGAAGACAGATGGAGCTTTGGCCTGATTTATTCCCCACTGTAGTGAAGTGGGTGGTCATATTTGAACCGCTTGTCAAGAAAATTGGATGCGATGACATGGAAACGCGGGGTGCACATTTGCGTGTAATAAACTTTTTTTTTTTTCCCTTCTTGCATTTGCAAGAAAGTTGCAAAGCCTTGTAATAATGATGCAATTGAGTGTCACGCTTCTGTAGAAACATGCATTCTCTGAAATGAAGGTACATATTTGTAATGGCCACGATGGAACACTTCAATCTGTTCTGCCTCATGCAAAAATGCACCAGGACATGTGCCAAGTAAAAAGTGTCATCCAGTATGAGCTGGCTCCCGATGACTCGAGTGTTACCGCGTCATGCGCCTCTCACAGCGCTCAAGTCTGAACAGCATTCTGGAGTCAAATACTCTCTGTTAAAGTGGAGCTCAGCAGTGTGAGTTTACCCCCGGTTACTGACCACTTTGATTTCCTTGAAACCTACAACAAAACTGTGGTCAATCAATACAGTCTAATGCAAGGTGAGGAAAATCAATTTGTTCTCAATTACACTGCAATCACAGCATCCCATCCGCTCCCTGCTCAAAGAGTTTCATTACCAAAGAGAATGGGATTATTGTAATTAAATTATTTGAACAAATGGCACTTTAAAAATGTCCTCGTAGGTGGTCCACCTTAAGTTTTAACCAGATGGCCACACCTTTTAAGCTTTAAAGTTTCTCTAATTAAGTAAGGCCCCTTATCATTCAAAGATTTTATGGACTTCATGCTTCAGCCTCATGAGACAAACTCAGAGGAAACAGATACTCCTAAACAGAAGATGATAACACCTGTTAAATCAGGATTATCCCTCTAATCTTTTGAACTGACCAAGGATGCTCCTCTTTGCTCAAAGCCCCCCCCCCCAAACACACACACCCCCACCCACAAACACACC
>VUQG01022028.1:0-19632 GCA_015106755.1 Etia nguti | reverse complement strand
CTTTGCCAAAGCCCCCCCCCCCAAACACACACACACACACACACACACACCTACACACTCACACAGAGGCCACATTGCCACCTTGCAGACAAAAGGAAGAACGCAAGAGTTTAATAATTGTTTTAGGTCTTTATGTGCAAATATTCCCTTAGTTGTAAAATTTAAAAGAAACAAACAAAAAGAGTTACTTTCATTCAAAATGTAGAAACCATCCCGTTCATAACTGAAGAATATTAAAAGGAATCTCTTTGAAGCTCCGTCTCTTTTTTTTTTTTTCGGCAATCAGGGGAATTCCCCTTTAGGGACTGTATGGGTGTGCTAATTACGTATCCTGAAAAGATCAAGTGGGCAATATGGAAAATGACTTGTCGCCCACTTTCTTTGAGTCACCAGTGTGACCAGCGGCAACTGTGGATGGGAGGGTGGACCAGAGCTGCTCACCCTGGAGGACAACATTGTTACCTTTTCCAGTTCATCAGTGGCGGCTGCCCTGGGGAAACAGTCAATAACCAGTGTTTGGGCACTTAGTCACTGTTGTCAGCTGTCAGATACAGGAGATTAGACCTCACTCGGCTGCACATGGCTGACAAATCATTGGGATTGGTTGCAGGCGAAAGTGCTGCATGTGTACCGCTTCAGGTGGCTGGCAAGGTGGAGGGCAGGAGGTTGGTCAGATGATAAATAAAAGTGTTGCTGATCGTTAGCATCCAAATTACCGCTGGCTTCAGAGCTTTATTGTAGGGCTGCAGGGAAAAACAATGCATAACCCAGCGGGGCACAAACAAGCATGAAAACCACAAAACACCCCATCATCTATTCAGCTCAATGCTAAAACTGTTAATGAAAAAAAATGACAGCCAACAATTGTTTGGATCCTCGTTGTTTTATATTACAACTCCACTAATGCATATTCTTTAATTACCAATGGGTCGTGGACTATGTCTAATGTGACAAGGACACTCATAGCAACACGCCTACTCAAAATTATTATCCAGCTCTGCAGCATTTCCTAGCTTTAAAAGCTTTTTAGCATCTTTCAGCTCTTTGTTTTGCCATCCTGGGACCACAACTCTATATGGCGCCCTTGCTTCTATCCACAGCAGGAAACCTTCGTCAGCACGCCTTGAGAAACCCACTCCCCGGCATTACACAGCTAATGGAAAGAAAGTCAGTGTCTAAGCTTACTATGTGAACTTCAAGCATGATGCTAGGTCAATGTTGTGTTTACAACTTGTTTGGCTGCACTCAGATACCAAAGAAAAAAAACCCGAAAATCATTAAAGCAGCTTCAAAGCTGTGTTCAATGTTAGCAAATACCTAATATATAATATATACTAAATACAATCAAAGATTCTGAAGTTATAAAGTGAAGTTGGTTGCCTGCACACCCCTTAGTAAGCAACCCAGTCATGAGACTGCTTTTTGCAAAGGATGTTGTAGTTTATTCATTACAGTAGCAAAGTTTGAAGTTCATACGGAAGCTTAAATAAGGTTTCTTTAAGGTCTGCTGATGATTGTATATATGGCAAAGGTATAAAAGTACATCTGAAAAGTGCACTGTGCTTCCAGCATATTTGATTTATCGTTTAAAGTTTGTGAAATCTAATGAAATCTAAAGAAAAATCTGTGAATGATTCTTATAATGTTTAAAGTGATCTTCAGCAATGGCTCAAGGATTTCTGGAGGTCTTTCAATGTTTTTCTTTGGACACCGCCCACTTTTTCCTCATTTTCAGTTCAGTCGTTTTACCTGAACGTTTCTGAGAAATGGTTTGTTTTTTTTGTTTGGCTTCTTAAGCCACTTAACAATGACATTCACCCAAGCTTTTAAAAGGCACCTAACTCAAGGGATGAACCAGTGTTGATTCTGCACATGCCAGACAACCATTTTAAAATGTATCCGTAGGCACTTTGTTAACAGCAGCCTGTGGCAAAAACATGTAATTTTTTCCCATTTCTTTAGTTTAATGTGGAGAAAATGCTTCAAAAAAGATAACGCAGTTTGACACAGTTTGGAAACCTTGGCATATCTCAGCAGTGTGCCCTTAAAATAACTGGACAAGTGGGGGACAAAAGAAGAATTGGCAGACCTCGAAAAATGATCTACAGGAGATGAATAGTATCTAAGAGTAATGTCCTTAAGAAATAGGAAAAAATACAGCAAAGACCTGGCACAATACCTCAGAGATGCATCTGCTGGTCTCAGTGGAAGAATGGCTCTCAAAATTCCATTCTTAAGGAAGGGGAAACAGAAAGAAAAGGCTGAAGTATGCCAAATTACACAAGAAGTGGGCTGAAAATAAGTGGCAACGGGTCTTATGGAGTGATAACTCTAAACAACAGTAGGCATTTAAAGCAATCTGTGAAATAGAGCAGAGGCTCTGTCACAGTTTGGGAATCTTGTCAAAATTGATGGAATTATGCACACAGAAAAGTACCGTCAGATACCATCTGGAAAGCATCTGATTAGCAATGCATTCATTTGTCAACATGACATTGATCCCAAACTACACTACATACCTGAATAGAAAAACAAAATGAAACACTACCATTAGAAACACTCGCTAAGATTAAAATGTAATTTGAAACCTGTCACTGTTGAGGACAAAGAATGTTTCTCTGCTCAGAAAGATGCTGTTTGATGTGGTCTCTCCTGCTGGAAGACACCAAGTTCCTGATATCTTAATACAGATGGACTATGTTTGAACCAATTCAAATTGATATACTACTTTCATGCAATGAAATATGACTCTTAAGATAGCTGCTAGCTGTTGATAGAGGTCTCTGATGCATTTGACAAGATCGCAATTCCAGGCGGAAGATTTCTGTCTTTACTCTTAGTATGACATGAAAAGCAAACAAGTAGTAATATCCCAGCTCAATATAGGGACAGATGTTATTGGATATGACATATCCAAAGTAAAGATAAAAAAAAATAAAAATAAAGAGGAGCTGGGGTGGAAGTGGGTTGCAAAGTGTTGTTCATAGATTTCTAAGTTTGTGATTTGCTAACTTTCCTAAGGTCCTTAGCTTAATCCTATGTAATGATGGATTTTCTTTACTTTTTCTTCCCTCCCTCCTTTTCCTTACTAAATAAATCTTGTCCATGCATCTCATTTTTAAAGTGTTTGTATACTATATCATAGAATAAGACATTGTGTGAAGTTGAAAAATGTAAGAAATCAACCAAAATTGAACACTAACTACAAGGTGTTCTCTGTGTAGGCTCTTGTGTGTTTGCAGGGTCAAGCAGCTGCTGTTCCACAGGCACTGCTAGATATAAACAATTGAAAAACCGGTCCTTCAGAAAGGGAAAGCCTTCACTCGCCAGCAGCCCATCTTGACACCTGCAAAGGGGTTAATATAATGTGGACTCACAGCTGTCTCCAGACTCACACAGGCACGGTTGTGCTTTTCAGACAGAGATCACTTCCTAAAGGTCTTGCATTGCTCCTGATGGCAGATAATTGCAATAGGGTTTTGTAGTGGAGCCTGCGTGGGTGTGACAGTTGGTCATATTATGTGCCTGTATGAGTGTCGGTTGAGTTTGTGTTTTTAGGATTGTCCGCATGTGAGAAAGAGGTGAAGGCAGTAAAAGGGAGAGGGGAAAAAAAAGAAAACCCAAACTAAGGAGAGTTTTTCTAGATAATATGATGCTGGAATGGTTTGCATTAGGTATTTGGGGCACATCTGTGTCTGCATAGTCTGATGGGCCAGGTGCATCATTCAGTCCCTCCGTTTGATCCATTCCTTCATTTCATTCCAGACTGGAACAGCTGAAGTTGACATGTGGTTACTTTGCATCATGCGTGTGTGTGTGTGTATACAAAAGCAAAGATACCATAACCGATGGGCAATCACCACAATTTAATGTGCCCTACTTAGAGCAGGTAACCAATGCTGCAATAGAGCCTGTTTAGTGTTTAGAAATAAAGGAGAAACATTAGTGTTTTCTTATTGCACTTTATCTTTCCATACACAGTAATGAGAGCGACCAGCTGTTACTCAAGTGCCTAAAAAGCAGCAGCATGTTTAATTTGATGTCATATGCAGAAACTACTTCCAAGTTTGTCTTCCACATTCTCTTCAGTACATTCATTAATGGAGCCATTTCATCACGTCACAGTAATCAGGGCTGCAATTATATTTTAGTGCTGTCGTATCTCCTAATATAGCTATAGATTTGTGAAAGAATTATAAATAATGGAAAACAAGAGCATGAGCAAAGCGATAACTGACAACAGGATGAGATAAATGGCTATAAGAGTAACGTAATTTACAGTTTATTAGGTACAAGTAATTAACGCTAGAAGGTCTAAGGTTGCATTAACACACATTTCAGGCTTTAGTGCTCCCCTCCCTCAACTGAATATTGGGTCTGCTGTTTGACCTTGCTTATTAGTTGTGCTTAAAAGTTTGGAAAAATTCAAGTTTTCAAGTTCAATTTTTGCTGTTAGGCAGTCAAGTGACATTATGAAAATATCTCAAAGGCAATGTACTTTCTTGGAAAGAGAAGATGCTCATTTCAGGTCATAGCCATAATGATATATAGAAACAAAAAAGAGGGAGCTAGCTTGCATCATGCTAACTGCTATTTGAATCTTGACAAGACATAATGCATTGAAAAATCACATATGTAAACAGATTAAATGAACAAATAAAGACATATAACACCTAAATACTTGTACAGTTACATGCTACAATTCAAAGTGTATGGTATTCATGGCTAACACATGCTCACAGCGCATACAGACTATGCTAGCAATCCATTACTGCACTGTGCTGGATGATTCACTGACTATGTACCTCTGTTATGCCAAAATTGCAGCAACAGAGGGTGCTGTCCAAAATCTGCTGCCTAATATAACAGTTGGGTTATAGATCCTTCGTTCATAAACATTTTAATGGTCAGTTTTTAGTTTGAAATGGGAAGGTTCTGGATTTTAATCTAGGTAAAACCCTTGTATGTAGTTAGGGTGCATGTTTTCACAATGTTTTTGTGGATTTTTCTACTTTTTAAAAACATGCTGGGTAAATGCTGCACATCTTGGAGCAGGACAGTCTTGTTAAATACATTATTTCATTCCTGTTTTTAAAAAAAAGTTTTAAAAAATTTGGAGTGAAAAGATCGTGAATAGCATCGCATGGTGTATTATTTTGCCCATCCTGGTTATATCAATGATGGCAGATTGCTAAAAAGAGAAATTGGGTAATGCAGCATAATTTATAATGAAATACTTGTCTACAGTGTGTCTTGCCCTGTGTATAGGCTCTGGAAGAATTAGGAACGACACCAGCATGGGGACTGAAATTCTGTAATAGCAGAAATTTTTATTATTGTTCTTTAAACTGCATTAAACACAGCAGCTGCAGTTCAGATGCTAAGCTGAAAACAACTGTTATGGAAAACATTCTCTCAAAAGAAAGAAACTAAAGTAATGAGCATGCACATGAAATACAATATGTTTCTGTGTCCAGTTTGTAGTGAGTGGCATTTGGCAGATGGATGTATGTGATTGTGTAATTATCTGCCCTACCACACACTGAAACAAAAGTAAATCTCTGGTCATGCAGGTATCTGTTCTTTAGTGAAACTGAGACAAAATAGATCCTTGAGATCAGTTTTAGATCAGAGTTTGGCTCACTGTCCAGGTAACTGGAAACTCTAGAATAGCTAGCCTTAAAGTTAGTTTTTTTGCCTGTCTGAACTTCTCCTTATATCTGCTGCCCTACCAGAAGGAAAAAACCTGACCCACCAAAGAGCTCATTTAATTCATATAGTCGCATATACAGTTATCAAGCAGTTACATTTTCTCCTAACATTCATGTAAGACAAGCGTCAGTGTAACCACTGGTTCAGTTCACATTTTCAGTTAGTTTTGTTGTACAACAAGATTTATTACATCAAGATCACATTTTAGTAAGTAAAACAAAATCCAATTAAGCTGAAAAGTTGATAGGATTTTGTGTTCACAAGAAACAATTATCTTGTTACAAGATTTAACTTCCATTTAGCACCCCACTGTAACTCCCTTGACTTAATTCCTGTGAATTAAGCCAAAAGGAGTTAAAGGAGGCGTTAGATCGACTCACTTCTGGAGCAGCTTCATGTGGCCATTAGAAGACCTACAGTTTTAGGTGCTTGGATGATGGTGTCTTTTACTGTGCATCCATAGGTCATCACTATAGGTCACTATGGAATAATGGCGCATATTTGTGGGTCAAAGTTCACTTAAGCTAAACGGGAGTTTAGAACAATTTCTATTTAGAAAATACTTTATATAAGTTTATAAGATCAGGTATATACGTTTTTACAGTACTGAAGTACATTTTTGGGGGGGGGAGTTAAGGCAAAAGACACGATAGCTGTTTCCATGTAGCTTCAGTTGTTATGTTAAACCAGTTCTAAACTTAATTTAATCTATATGCGTGTATGTTATGGCAAAAGATGCATGCATATAAATCAATAAATAAAGTTCTATTGTATGTATTAGTTGGTAGCAAACTCACACACAACAATCACGACTGGAATGTTCAACATGTCATGGCAGACAGTACAGATATATTAAATATTGTATTTTAATTTTGTTTTTTCTTTTTTTATCCTACCTTTTCAAAGTTCTGCACTACACAATAGAAAACTGTTTCTCATCCCATGCCTCTCTCTCTTCTTTCACTCTTGCAGACTATCTGCTATTTTCTTTGTTCTTTGATTTCCCTCACAGTCGTTTCAGGCTCCCCTTTGCTGTCTTGATGCACGTGCTGGGGTATGATTGAGCAATGTTCTCCCCTCTTCATCACCTCTTCTCACACACACACACACACACACACACACACACACTTTCTCTGTAATGCTCAGCTCATGCATCACCTGCATACCGATTAGCATTCAGGTCCCACATGGCTCGTATTCAGGACTAAAAACCGGCAGGGCTCCAGGCACATCAGCACCCTGGAGTTGCGATCCACCTTCACTCCTTCTCCAGAGAGAGCACTTAACAACCAGCAGAGGGTCTTTCTGCAGCCTCCAGTTGGCGCCCAACGTGGGGAGCTGATTTTCGTCACAACTTAGTCATCCAGAAACCTGTGCTCTAAAGCCTGCTCACTTTTTCCAAAGGAGTAGGCTGTTAGCTGTGATCTAGACCATCCCACTGCTCCTTGAGAGTGAAAGCCCAGTGATTGAAGTGGCTAGTCTGAAGAGGATGGACTGCCTGACATGAAAGCTGTTGAGGTTATCATCACTGCCACTCATGCACCTGGTCTTGGAATCAGCTAAAAGGTTCTGATTTGCAAGAGGTTATGCTCTATGTTTTATCTGTTGTGATCTCTAATGTGCAGCTAATAAATAAATAAATAAAACAATATGGTAGTGTTTAACTACATATCTACACAGGAGTTCTCCCCGCAATTAAAATATTCTTAACTTGTTAGATTTACTACAGAGTTTAACACTACTGTTACTAAAGCAAAATACCCCAAAGAAAGATGCAAAACAATAGTAATAATATTACTTATATTACTTGTTGCTGTATATTTCTGTAAGAGGGATGGAAAGCACAAATTTAACCCTAGCCTCTTGCAACAGACATTTAGGGTTATAAACATGGACAGAGGTACACCCCCCTCTCCCTTTTCCCTCACAATCCTAGTTGGGGACAGGCTAGAGTTAGAAAATTCAGGCAAATAATAATGTTAACTGACTCACAGGTAAATTGATTGGTCAAAAAAAGTGGACAAAACTTGTATCTGAATGAGGCTAAAGAGAAACCATGTTGTAGAGATGTTAAAGGAAATGGTACACAATTAGAAAGAAACTAATCTATCTGAGGGTCTGCCACCAACCTTTCCATCCTTGACAGCACAACTGAAAGTCTAGCAGTTTGGTTACAGCTAATCTTTAAACATCTTGCCAACCCAGAAACCAACAATCCTTCAAAACAACCAAACAGTTCCTGGGAGGTTTCCAGAACTGCAGTAACCTCACGGTTTCTAGCTATGCAAAGATCTTTTCTAATAGAGACAGGGATCATTTCAGATTCAATTTTAAGAACTTAATTGGGATGAATTTCTTACTTGAGTCTCATTTTACTGAGAACATTTGTATATATAGTACATAAGTACACTGCAACAAGCTTGAAGGATTATCGTCCAGTAGCACTCATACCCATCATAATGAAATGCTTTGAAAAACTAGTTTGAAGTCACATCCAAGCCAGCCTGCCACCACCCCAGGACAAACACCAGTTTGCCAACAGAGCCAACATATCCACAGAGGATGCTGTCATCATAGCTGTCCGTGCTGCTGCATCCCATCTAAAGCAGCAGGAGTGTTCTGTGAGAATACTGGTCGTGGATTATAGCCTTTAATACTCTCCTGAGTATTAAAGGAGTAAGACCTGGGTCTTTCAGCACCTACATGCCACTGGATCCTGGAATTCTTGACTGGCCCATCCCAAAGAGTTAGAGTAAGCTTAAACACCTCCTCAGTCATCAGCGGCTCCCCTCAAGGCTGCGTGCCGAGCCCCCTACTCTACTCCCTCTACACCTATGATTATGCCCCCACCCATCCTAGCAACACCATCATAAAGTTTGCAGATTACACAACAATTGGATGGAGTTATCTCTAGCCAGGATGAGTCAGTCTATAGGGATGAGGTGAAGCAGCTTTCTAGGTGGTGCAAGGGCAATAACCTAACTTTAAACATCTCCAAGACCAAAGAGCTGGTTATGGATTTCAGGATGAATTAGGACAAGCATAGAGCCATTCTTTATCAGCGATGAACCCATGGAGAGGGTTTTCTCTCTGCAGTTCCTAGTTGTACAGGTGGTGGAGGACTTGACCTAGAGTTCCAACGCTACAGAGGTGATGAAGAAGGCACAGCAGCATCTGTACTTCCTGAGATTAATCTGGAAAAATCATATTTCCCAGAAGATGCTAGTGGCCTTCCATCGCTGCTGTATCAAGAGCATACTCACCTATTTTATGTGTGTGTGGTACAGTAGCTGGACTACAGCAGAAAATAAGGCACATCAGAAGGTTATCACCATCACGGACCCAAATCACCCAAGCCACGCCCTATCTGAGCTCCTAAAACAGGGGCAAACAGACTTAAGCACAGTTTTTTGTTTGTTTTCCTAGGGGGGTGATGGCACTATAAGGTTGCTGCTCTGAGAGCAGCAGAAGGGGAATGTGCAATAGCCAGAAAGACAGGAGTGTGGGATTTTATTGTTTTATTGTTTTATAGAGAGTTTTTATTATTATTACTGTTGTAATAATTGTAATGTGGTAGATTCAATCCAATCCCCTTTCACTGTTGTGAAAACACCAATGACAATAAAGAATTTATCCATCTGTCTTTCTATATACACTTTTGATATTTTCCACTGTCATGGCTATCAATATATTCAGTACTTTTCTTTTATATTATATAATTTTGCCGTGTACTTTCTTGATAATCTTTGTAAATGGTGGCCATTCTGTGTGGGGCCGGTTACAATTTCCTTCGTAGCATTGACTGGTGAGAATTTCAATATTTGTCTAGTTGCGAATGTTATTGCCGGCCTGGTAATTTACCAGCAACTTCTGCAAATGATTTCACACTTGCAAATTATGTATGTTTTACATTTGTTAGTTGATTGTGGTAACAAAATATTTGTAGAGATGTTTCACCTCTCATCCAAGAGACTTTTTCAGTTCTGAACTGAAGATAAAAAAAAATAATCCTTAGTTCAGAACTAAACTGAAGATTTTTTTTTAACGTCTTTACGAAACTTAAATAAGTGAGGTCGCTTTCTTTCAAAGCTCCTTAGACTACCATGACCTGAATGACTGAGAACGTACACAGACAACCAAATATTTGGTTTCCTTGTAAAGACGAAAGTGAAATATATTACTCATCCATAGCTATGTTCAGTGGGCTCAGGGATTTCCAATGAAGTAGGAACCGGATAGTGGAGGGCAAGACCAAATCACACATCTAAGAGCTGCTGTAAGATTATTGCATTTGCTGTATGACTCATCCATGCTAGAACAGATTCTAGCCCTAACTGAAGGACCTAATCTTGTACACGACCTGCTATTGTCTCGAGTCAGGGATTCATTAGACATGTCATCAAGAATAACATTCCCTAATTTCTTTTACTGAGACGTGTTTCCATGCTGGATGATTATTAAAACTGAGACCCTAAGATTAGAAGAAATTAGGAGGATATTGTCTGTGGCACTAGAGTGTGGTGTACTAGGAATTTTTGGATTGAGGCTTCATGTTATTTGGGTCTTCAGATACTGAAAATATAGGGGGGAGGTTTGAGAAAGAATAATTCCATTAACCCAAATTACAGAGGCTCAATGGCAACTTTAAATACAAATGGGTGGAATGCTATCCTCATGGAAATGTGTATAAACAGTTGTTCAGTGTGGAAAATAAAGCAGGTATAAAAAGGCTGGAGACTAGAGAAATTCACTTTAACATTTATTTGTGTGTATATCTGCCTGGGTAAACTTTTCCTTCTGCCAGTCAGCCTGCAAGCCTAATGTCCATCCACACATCAGCCTCTGCTGCATATCCACTCTAGCATTTTTTTTTTTCCACTTCTTGCCTGCTGTTGGTTTGATGTGTACAGCACACTGTGTTCTTTTGCCAGCTTTCGAATCATGAATCCATTTTATTATTTTTTCTTTTCTGTTAAGTTTATTGTTCAAAAACTCTGCTCTACATTGTGTCCCAGGATCACAGCTCACCCCTGAGTGCCAGCAACTTCTAGCTAAACTTAACACCAACCAGCTCAGTCATCTCAGCGCTTTGACTGCCAACTCCATGCTCAGCTTCCTCGCTCGCCCTGCTTTGCACACTGCACTATCAGCCAGTTCTACACCCTGGCTCCCTCAACTCAGCCCTTGCCTCGAACCTTCCCCTGAACCATTTCAGGCCAAGCTTCATTCTAAGATTCAATAATGTAAAATAAAAGCTATCTTGCTTACTATTGCACTACTATCTCTTCTTGTTGTTCCATTAGTCAGTCAAATTATATACAAAATTATTATTTGCTCTGATGCATTAACTGCAACACATCATAATAGTAAAATATTTCTAACATTGATTACTTGCCACCTTTGAAATGTTTCACTCATTCTTTGGTTTTGGCCAATCATGCTTGCGAATACTAATGCAGCCTGCTAATGATAGCCAGCTAGTGTACCATGACATTAAAAGTCACCTTTCATCCCAGCATTTGCTTCGAAGCAGACAAAATTTTAACACCAAGCCCTTCCTCCAGTCCCTCACTCAGGCCATACTTATTCTTTACCTAATTCAGCATCAGGCATCAGTTGATGAACACAAACTGTATATAAAAGATGGATATTGTGCAGGTGTGAAAACCCAGGGAGAAAGTGTCTTAAACCTGATTTTATTCTAATTGCTAGCAGGGACAGTCACTTATTGTGGACTTCAGTTTCGTCATAGATGAAGTTTACTAAATATATAGAACATTATAAGTAATACCCCTTATTAGCATAAAAATGAGAAGATTAAATAGAATATGATTTAGATGGCTCTACCTTGTGATTCTCAGGTCACTACTTTATGAGGAGTTTAAGTTTTAACATCAGGATTTCTCAAAACAATGAGTGACATCGAGTTGGCTAAGGGCATGTTTTATATATAGAGTTTGGGGAATTATACAAGATTTTGTCTTCAGCATGTTAGCTCTGAGTTTAAAATGAGAGTTCCTCCATGTTTGGTTATTATATTTTCTCAGACTGATCTCTCCTTTTCACCTGTTCATTGGCAAACGGCCGGGTGCTAATCAGAATCAGTGTTTGATTAAAGGCAGGTGCACAAGGAAGGTCAATCAGTGAGAAATGCAGACAGTGCTAATAAGTTGCCTGCTAAAGGGGCCTAGTTAGAGTGATTAAGCTCAGGGCAATTTTTCTATCAAAAGCTTTTTAGTTGTAACAAAATAAAATGGCTAACTGTTAGAAAAATTAAATTATAACTCCATTATAGGATATTTCAGTAAACTGTGAACATCTAACTCTCGATTCTGTGGTCTGGTGTGCAATGGAGGCTGTAAAGCAAATATGTTTTTAAGCAAATACAGCAAAGTCCAGTAAATATGGCTCTAAATGTAAATCTTTCTCACATATTTTTCTGTCTGCTACAGGCTTGAGAGTACTAGTATGGGATTTTGTACCACACATATGCTCAAGTTAGTCTGTCGTGATGGAAAGACTTGTCAGTGGCAGGCTGTGAACCCTCAAAGCTTTATTTAATTAAAGCTCTACTGATTGATGCTTTAATTGCTTTAATGTCTGTCTCTGCCTTCATCCAATCATTGAAGTTGCCTATAACTAATAAGCTATAGGCAACTCAAGTACAGTTGGCCCTTTGGTGATCTACTCCTGACTGCCAAATGTTAAGCATACAGGTTTGGCACTTTGGCTTGTGGAGTGTTTGCCAAAGTTTTCCCAATTTGGCTCACATTTGGGAGCCCAGCCGTAGGCCAGTACTCCACGCAGTCGGTGCAGTTAACCAAATCCTAAACTCCATGTGAAGAAACTGCTAGATTTGGCTGGACACATGCTTTAAAACTGGATTCAAAGTGATATTAAGAAACTCTTACTGACCTACAGTTAGTCGTGTTCATGATCATTAAATTGATTTGTCCAACAAGTAGTACAGAAGTACAATTAATCAAACATAAAGCATTCATTTACTACATAAATATAGTAAAGAAATATGCTTACAGCGATCATGCTAAACCTAACTTTAAAATGTTTGAAAAGACAAGATTATGTTCTTTTCAGGCTGACTCACAGTCACCCCTGTGTGAATCTGTCACTTTGTCTCAGAGACTGAATACAGCATGGCCATCAGATCGCCATGGTAGATTCAACTGAAGCGATTTCATTTTCCACCTGGTGTCTCTGCACATGAACTCATGGAGGAAATCCTGGCTTATCTTTGGTGTGGCGGTGCGTTTTATAACATGCAATTTGTCTCCTCTTCGAAACCCCTTTTCAGGAATTTCTTTTTTCTTTACTCGAACATGAAACAAAAAGGTGACAATGCACTTTCATGTACTTTTCATATAACATGCTATTTTTTTTATTTTGTATTTTTTATTATTTTCAAGTTCAGATTCTACCCATTTTAAAAGTCTCACATGCAGGACTTGAGCGGTTTTTGGACACCAGGGAGTTGATCGCAGCATGCAAAGGAAACCAAGGCGACGTTCTCACAGACCACCCACGGTGCCACCGGCACTTAAAGGGGAAGCACAAGTTTCTATCGGCGTTTTGATTTGGGGTTCAAAGCTTCCGCAGGCTGTCTGAATTCTAAATACTATGAGTCCCACTTTTATGTTTAAAGTATTAACATTCATTATTCCTCCTTTTTAGTTATGCTGCTACACAAAGTTCGACAGATTCATGCATATTTATGCATTAGCGGCTGAAATCAAAGTCAACATCGTTTTTTTTTAATGATTTCCCAAAATTTCAACCTGACAAATTGTCAATCATATTCTAAGTCTTACTTCGGAACAGATGGCCAAACCAGTGGCACAGGTGGTCTACAAATGTGAGTTGTAAGTAGAATGAATATCATTATTTATTTAGTTTATCTCCATGAGGTATGTCATCATAATAATAACAGTAACCATATGCTACCAGAATATATGATTTTTGGTTCTCTTTTTCTCTTTTGGGCTACACTGCACACAGAGTTAATAAGCATATACTGTCCATGGGACCTAAATATAATAAGACAGGATCATATACTCCTCAAATTTACTGTGATTATTTCCAGAGAATATTTGTAATCAGCAAAGACATGTTGCACAGGTTCATTTACACTGAAGATGCCCAGTTTCCACCTCGTTTAGTTGTCACCTACAAAGTAGTTGTTCCAAAAAAATTATTATACATAGTCTAAACAAAATTTAGACTACTGGTTAATGAAGTCTCGAAATGGGAATCTTGATGATTTCAAACCAAAGCAAAAAGTGGTTAAGTGATTGTTAAATGTCACACTCATGAAACAGTGACTTCTCAATCTTAAGGCAGGTCTACCCTACAGTATACCCTGCTTTATCCTCCTTTGTACTCTGATGGGGACAATAATTTACTAAATTAATTAATGTCCATGTTTTAAATTGGGCAATAACAACCACACCTCACCTCCTAATGCATTTACTATCCAGGCCTATACAGGTGTGACCAACATTTTCTGTCTTTTTTCTTTCTCCTAACTCTCTGACACACTCAGCACAGGTACCACAATGGGAAGAGTAATAAGACATGGTGCAGTGAGATAGCACCCTCAAACTGAAACTAAGCTGTCTGAGTTTTGTAAGTTGGGGTCCTGGAATTGGGTGTCCCACGTCTCATACCTGTTCTCATGTTTATCGTCCTGTTACCTTGATTTCCTTTCCTCCAGTTGCCTGGCCAAAACCTGCTTGATTCCTCTGTGTTCCTGGATTCCTGTTACCTTAAGGAGTTCCACAGATTCTTCCTGTTTTCCTTACCTGAGCCCTCCGGTCACCTCAGTCACTGCAGTAATAAAGAAAATGACTTAACTGAAAAACACCACCCTGCCCACTCTCTGCTGAATCTCTCTCTACTCCCTGGGACCCTTGCCTGCTCATCAGTAGCCCGTCTAAATCTCCTGCTCATGATACCAACAAGTAAGGTTTCAGAGTCAGTTTGTAAATATTACAAAATCTTTTTTAAACTCACCTTGGGCACTTTAAATTTCTCCTCTACTATCTGGAAGAATCTCCAATCCTATTCCAGTTGTGAAAACTCCCTCTTACCCGTTTCCTGAAACCTCATTCTTTATTTACAAGAGATTCTGTAAAACTGCTGTCAGTTGTCTTGATTCTGCTCTTTGAGTCCAACTCAAGGGTAAACAAGCTTTACCCACTTCTTATTTTTAATAAACCAAACCCAGTTCTTCCCACTGGTTTGGTCTTTTTTTAGTAAGAAAAAAAATGTAAATCCAATGCTTGAATATGATTCATGTATCTATTTGTTATTATTGTAGTGTATAGATTGTCCTTTATAAATTTGTTTACATGAGAAAAAACATGCAAACATATAAATCTACACTGATACCACTGATGTGTCTTATATTAGAAGGTGTGGTATTAAGGCCATCACATGTCACATGGCTGACACATGATACACAAAAATATGCTTTAATGTCATGTTTGTTATTTTATGTAATATTATGTTTTAAGATGTGACGTATTATTGTGTTCTAATGTAATAGCAGGTTTCTCCATACGCAGGTCAGAGAAATTCCTGCCTGTGTCACACAAAGAGAAAACCATATATTTGTTTTCAATGTAAATGTTAAATTATTAAAGAAGCAAATGTATTTCATAAGGAAACACATTTGCTCACGTCATGGAGAATCTGTCACGGTCCTGGCTCGGTGACCCAGTGTTTTGTGTATTATTATTGTTATTCTATGATTTCTTCGTTGTATATGACTTTTAGTGTTCTTATTTCTGTTTTGAATTCTAGTTCTTAGGCTTTGTTCTGGTGCCCTTGTGTTTAGTTCTTATAGGTTTAGTTCTGTCCCCAGCCTGTTTCCTGTTTTACTTTGAAGGTCAGTGTATTCTGTTTCGCTTCCTCCCAATCTCGTCTTTGTAATTAGTGTCAGCCGTGTCTCCCAGGTGTTTGCTCTTTGCCCTGTTCCCCATCTGTGTTTAGTGTCTGCATGTGTTCCCGTTTGTTGTCGCGTCATTAACGTTTGATCACACCCTCACTCTGGCCTGTGTATTCTGTTTCTAACTCTGTTTCTAGCTGTCCCAGTTCAGGTTTTGTTTTGACTTATGCAAGCAATAAATCTGTGGTTTTTGAGTTTAAGTTTCGCTTCCACGAGTCTGCATTTGGGTCCTACTTTCCTGCCTGCCTGCACACAGCTGTAACATGACATAATCACCATAATCATCTGAGAGTCTTACATGACAATTAATTTGTTGCTAAGATACCTTACAGTTGTCACGAAATCACTGAAATAAGAAAAGAAAAACTAAAGAAAAACCAATTTTGAAATATTTATTCCATTCCACAGAAATATAACAATAAATATTAAGTTGTGACTGTTGCTGATCAGTGTACATTGTTTAAAAATAAAGAAAGAAAGAAAGAAAACAAATTAACAGCATTCTTAAAAAATATTGAGAAGGCAGATGATGCTTGCTGTTACTACTAATACTTGAATATTTCACTTCAAGGACTGAATAAATGTCCAAAGGCTTAAACACATAAAAATTACCATGGTATAAAAATTATTGTAGATCAGTTAAAGTATTTTAAAAAATTGCATTCTGTACTACTTCTTACCGATATTAAAACCAAGGGAAAACATTTTAAAAGTGATAATCATGTACTATTATCTAACTATGTAATGCAACACATTTATAAGAGTAAATGTGTTGCATTTAACAGTTTTCTTTTTAGTTTATACTTTGTATCTCACTGACTAAGGGAACCACAACCAAAGCACAGGCAGTGAGGTAGTAAGCAAGATAGGTTTTATTTCAGATTATTGAATTTTGGAATAGACCTTGGCCTGAAATGCTGCAAAAAAAAGTTGGAGGTAAGGGCTAAGTTGAGAGATCGTTGGAGTTTTATTGGCTCGTATATTGGGCACGCAGAGAAGATGTGCATGGAGCTGGCAAGTGGGAGACTGAGGTGGCTTATCTGGCTGGTGTTAGTTCTAGCTGGAAGTTGCTGGCAAGCAAGTCTGGGCTGTGATCCTGAGACACAAGGCATAAGACACAAACTTCATGAAAATAAAAGTTGTATTCATTTTTCTTGAGTTTGAATGTACACGTCAAACTAACAAACTGGCAAGGAGTGGGTGAAACAGCAGGGTTTTTTATACATACTGGTCAAAAATCCACCTCCATACACTTATAAAAGGTACAACTAGCCCAAAAATTTTTTTTGAACCAACATATTTTTGAAATCCTGTAAAGATGGAATTGACTTGCTTTTGAAGCCCACCTCAAGTGGTCATTAGAGGAACTGCAGGTTTTGGCACTCTGCATTGGCTTCACTTTTCAGACTTTGTTGCTTTTGTATGAGAAGGTATTTTTGTTTGTTTTTGACACACTTCAGCTGGCAGATTATCTAAAGGGAGAACTCTGTTCAGTCCAGACTTAGACAGTGAACATCTATTAGAGTGGAGAAACATGAAAGCGGCGCATGTAAGCTTACATGGATCCAAAGCAAACAGTCACACTAAGTGATGAGACTTGTTCTGCTTGTGATTTCTAGGGGTTTCTCACCAACTCACCACCCCTCCCCAGCTTTATGTCACATATAGGCTGAATCTCACTGAGTGTGTTGGCGTTTTCATCTCTGTTGCAGGTTGTTTCTTGGCATGAGTTATCATCTCCTTTCGAGTGAGGAGCACCTCTAAACTATCTGAGTGTGTGCCAGGCATTTGGACAGGTGCCTAAAGTGGCAGCATGCCGATTCCAGTCCCCCTGGGCCTTGACTGTATTTGATACGCTACATCAGACACCCCGCAGTCAAGCATGCGCTCACAGGCCAAGCTTTGTGACCAAAATTGTCCTTCCTATGTTTTGAGAAGGCCTTCCTCAGGGCTGGTAAACAACTCTGCTTGTTAGAGCAGTTGTAGCTGTCAGAGATGTAGAAAACAAAAACAAAAAAAAGAAAACCTTGCTCCCTTCTCATTTGTCCCACAGGCAAGTCTTTTAAGGAGGTGCATGCGCACGTAGCAGCTTCATTGTGCTCTAATTTATGAAATCCTTTATTTCTCTGTGGGGGAAAAGTTATCGCTCCAACTTTTGCAGCGCAAGTGTCTCTTCTGCACTTTTTCTTATCACACCAAAGTCTTCCTTTAAGACCTAAGGGAATGCACCTAGTTAGTTAAGACCAACATAAAAATATACTGCTGCTGCTGCTTTCAAGAAAGACACTGCTTGCTCCAATTTGAGCTGCCATGAATAGAAATGTTCATAACAAAATATATAGATTTTATAGAGAAAGCTATTTATACTATAATACTGATTTTAACTAGCTCTTCCCCATTAAAAGATACCATGAAAAAAGGAGTATCATTAAAGGAGACACTGTTGCTAATATAACTTACATCTACATTTTTCAGCAAAAGCAGTTCAAAGTTTTTGCATTCCGTAATTATTCCTCTGTAGCAGTCGCTACAGTTCTCAATATGCACTGGGGATTAGAAGGAATTGATGCATGTGTGTAATCCGCTGGTACTCGGCATGATCAGTCTCACTGTGCAACATCGGGGCTGCCGGTAGTTGAAAATCATTCAACTGAAAGACCCAACTTAAAGGATAATTCTAGTTTATTACAGCCCCTTTTCCCTGTTAATATGGCTCCTAACTTTGCATTTTCCACTTCCCTGGTAAACAAACCTGCACATTCTCAAACATGCAAACAAATGTGCATGTGCAGATGAATATGCAGGGTGATTAGCTCAGTCGGTATTCCTATTGCAGTTAGCAAAATGGCAGGGTGGCTAATTACTGTGTTTACTTTTAGTCACACTGGAAAACAAACACTGATTTATGTTAAGCTAGCTAACTAGCTAAACATCATCTACTTTTTTTTCCCCAGTGATTGGTGGTACTCTGAGCATGTCAGAGTACTAATTAGCTTTCACAATCAGCCTGATAGCATGAAATGGCGTGTCACTGTTACCATAATAATTTTTCACACAATGTAAGAAGGGGTAAAAAGATACTAGCACTGACTGTAACCCTAGCCCCCATTTTACATCATATAAGCCATAAAATAATAAACAAAGTGTATAGCTATTATACTCACAGGGGTCCAAAGTCGAGCTGATTGGAGCTCAGTATTACATGAAAATACAAATTTAGCTAACCCAAAAACAAACAAAAAAAAAATGTAAAGCTCCTCAATCTATAGTAACTGGACAAAAGTATTGGGCCACACTCCTTTCCTTTCAAGCCATGTGTTTTCAGTCCCATTGCCACAAGTTTATAAAATCAAGAACCTACCTATGCACTCTGCCTTTACAAATATTGCGAAAAAAGGAGTCATTCTAAAAAGCTTACTGAAATTGAGTGTTAAAATATAACTATTCTCATTATACACTGAATATTATATTTAATATTTTCTGATTCATGTGCCAAATTTAGGTTTTTTACTTGCATTCCCTAAACAGAAAAAAAAAAAGGTTTCAGTGTTCTGGGTCAGAGTTGGGTGTAAAAAATCTGAATTCAGCTCAGTGAATTTAGTTATTTTCATTTTTTAAACACATTTTTTACAGATTTATTTGTGTATTTTCTTGTTTTTATTGCGGGTGCTTCAGCCCCCTGGTGTTGTGTTCCTTCTTCCAGATGTTGCTTTCCACTAGCATTGCCACATCTATAATAACTGTACTTATATGCATTTTTAAAACTGAACACATTGCATTGTTCCACTTTATAGGAAAAATACTGAGAGATTCTGTATTTAATAACTAACTAGCATCTTTTTCTTCCCATGGCAGGTTTATTTGCTTGAGAGCCTCATTTATGTAAGAAATATTACACACACACACACACACACACACACACACACACACACACACATCACACCAACACAAACACT
>VUQG01022027.1:0-13347 GCA_015106755.1 Etia nguti | reverse complement strand
GTATGTTTGTGTATGTATGTGTATGCATGTGTGGCTGTATATATCCGTGTGTGTGTGTGTGTGTGTGTGTGTGTGTGTGTGTGTGGGTGAATTGTGCTGCTTACGTTGTTGAGATATACAATTCTGTGCTTGAGAGTCACCATCTACCGGAACCAAATTCCTTGTATGTGTCTGTGCATATACATGGCCAATAAACACGATTCTGATTCTGATTCTGATTCTGATTTGAAGAATACGTCTATATTAGGAAGGCGTCACTGAGCATGATCATGGATGTACCGCCTGCTTATGTGGTGGAAACAAAATTGTGTTAAACAAAATATAGTTTTATGTTGTGTTGTGCATGTTTGTGATGACAGTGGAGCTGTATATGATAGACCGTGGCTGCACAGACAGCACTTAGGGTGAATTCATCGGTGGCTTCAGTCTTTTCTTGGGATTTGCTGCTAATCATGAAAAAAGATAAAACTAATGCCAGCCTTATCCTTTAATCTTGTGTGTGAGGAAGATAGAGTTGTTTGTGTACTAATGCGCGTACTGTATGCGAGTTACAGTATGTTTGCACTCTCATTTCCACACTCCTAGGCCGTTAATGCACTTAAATCCCTCTACTCTTCCCTTAAAGTTTCCCTGGATTTGCATATATCCAATTAAACCTCTGAACAGCAGCGGCATTAGTGGATGTATGAGGAGCAGACTCACATACAGCTCTGCACTCAGTCACTGTAATACATCTGCTCTCACATTAATGCATGTCAGCATTACACTATGAGAGCCCATACAGGCCGTAATTCATACTGAAACTCCTGCAGTGAAATCTAAGAGACGTACTCATGCAAAATACCGGCGAGTGAAACCACACGAAGCAGTGTGCAAATATGAACCTGTGGCTCAGTATGTGTGTATGCAGTAGCTGTTATATAGTTTTAAAATTAATGTCACGGTTTTAAGTCATGCTAGGAGCATGGCTCTGTGACAGCAGTGTTGTTTAGTTGACTAGTTGCCCACCACGTTTACCTCAGAGCTAAATATCTTGATTGTTGGCCTTTTTCGTGGAATTTGGTGCTTATGTTCATATAGCCTGCTTTGATTTGACTTTGACAACATTACCCATTTCATTTTATATTACAAAAAGCATGTAAAATATTATTACTGTTAGTGTGTAAAGATACTCATTTTCATGCTCTAGGGCATGTTTAGTATAGACTGTAGATAAAAGATGAAGTGAGCCACCGTTTCAGGCGAGCCTCGAGCTGGTGTGTTCCATGTTTCGGCTGTCGCCGTGTTGGTCTTTTGAAACCAGGCGTGATGAGCAAGAGATGAATCTAACGGAGACCTTTTAAGACTCTGTACACGCGCACAGTTGAAACTGTAGACCCATTTTTACCCTAATTACTCCGATTTTTGATACTAAAGGGGATCATAATGTACAAAATGGGGTGGAAACTAGAATCTAAGTGCATAAACTCATCAGAAAAGTTTTTGCTGAGGTCATAGATCAAAGGAACCAGAGGCTTCTACTCTATATAATTGAACTATTGTTTGCATCCTGCTGGCCATCAGAAAGAATGCAGGTATAAGATGCTCCAGCGCTGGCTTCCCTTTTCAGACTCAGCTTATGTACAGTTTTTTTAATGTACAGTCAAAGAGCTCTGATAGCATGACTGTAAATGTTATTATTTAGTTATTTTTGATTATGATAGTTTACCCCATTAATGTGCACAGTAGAATTCTTTAGTAACACAATACAGTAGAAGTACAATATTAAAAAAATGTACACTTCATGACCTCCTAGATTCAAAAAAGAATGATGCAAAATTCACTGTTAGGGAGAAATGTTGAGGAAAACATCCCATGCATTTATATGGAGTTTATTAGTATTACAGTATTCTGATTCACTTAATATCTTAACATCTAACAAATAATGTAGATTCACAACTCGGGAAGTTAAGTTCCTTTGTGTTTACTTCCACTGGAGTCTGTAAAGATCCACTTTTGGGAAGGTTGACATCAGTCAAGGCTTTTGATCACATCTTGAAATTTTCCTTAAATAAACGGTCACATCTGCTTTTAATTATGATGATGTAAAATGTCTTAAATGCTCCACTTCTTATTTTGATTACACTTCACGCTATAATAATGGTCCACTCTTGCTAAAGCAAGAATGTACTATACGTATGTGTACTGAGATGCCTCCAGAAGAAATTGAGGTAATCAGTTGCTCATATAGATATGCTCTTATACATACAGCCATAACCATAAACCCCATAGAAATGCATGGAGATTTAGATTCGTGGCACCAGAGAAAAATGCAGGGAAACGTGTGTGGTTTTTTTTTTTTCTTCTCTTCTCTTTTTCTTTTTCTTTTTTTTAATTACTTGGATTTTCATGGAAGCCACAGTGAAGGTCAGACATGAACTAACAGATACAGTGTTCATGTCTTTACTGAACACATTATGACTCAGAGTGGAGGCTGGAAAAAATTTCAATTCATTTCAGTTTATTTATATAGCGCCAAATGACAACAACAGTTGTCTTAAGGAACTTTATATTGTTAGGTAAAGCAATGATGCAGAGAAAAGAGGAGAGAAGTAAGTAAACTCTTAAATCTATGCACAAGAACCTCACTGCAATCAAACATTTCCTGTAGCTGTTTAAGAAACACGAAGAAGACTTTTGGGCCATTCCTTGTTTGGGTTCTTCTTCACTTCTTTCTGGATTGTTTGTGATCTTTGGAGGTCCAAACTCCTAAGGTTAGAAACAAAAGTCCAAGCAATCTCTTTTAAAAAAGGGTCGACGTGGTCAGTTACAAGGAGAGATCACTGAAAGAAATTAAAACAGTTTATTTGAAGCACACAGTTACTCAGATGAAGCTATACAGCACAGCAGATACCTACAGTGGTAGGAAGTGATGAAATGATGAAATGAAGTCTGACACCGAATAGACGAACAGCCCAAACAACCAGCATCGGCGGCAGATGAGTGGCTGTGGATCTTCATGAGTGAACCTGTGATCAAGCTTCATGTTGTCATTGTCATTGTGTGTTAGTCATGTTTATAGACATCATCCTCAGATCTCTCTTGGCTGTCATGATTCTGAAACGCCTCACAACCTATTTAGCATCTGAAAAGTTTACTTTATTGTACATTTGTTGCCTGATTATGGTTTTGGTGGATTCTATCCATCAGATTGCATACTTCAATTGAAAGAGAATAGAGTGAAAACAGCTTTAGTGAAACAGCCTTTTGTTTGTGTAAGCACCCACTTGCTTGGGTGTGTATCATCGACTGATGAAACTGCAGTTTAAGTATCACTGGCTGACCCTTTCCTGCTCATTATTCCCGTCCACTGTTGAGGAACCAGCTGCCACGCTGGTTTCCACAAGGCTGCCGTGCTGACTAAATATGTTCTCTGTCCAAAGAAAGATCGATGGCTCTTGTTTTGCAGGTGTGTGTGTGTGTGTGTATGCTGCGTTGTGCAGGATTTGCTTCTGAGCCAGGTAGTAAAAGAATGGCAAAATGTAAGGTCATGGATTTGACTCCAACTGCTAACATTTTTTTTCTCAAAGAAATGCTTGAAACTTGTTTCACCAGACCGGTCAGCCTTTTATTGGTACTTCAGTGGTGTTTTTAGTGCCATTTTAATCACACACTGGTCTTTAGAAATATATTTTCATTGCTTTTGTTCACTTTGATGATGGGCAGGCATTCGTTCATGTTGCAAGAAAAAGCTTTGAGATGCTTATTGTTCACACCTTAAAGATTACATTTTGTGTGTTTGCCAGTGACCTTAGGTGGGCTTTAAATTAAAGGATTTTTATTCATTGGTCTTCACATACACATGCATTTCACCACTTCTGAGAAAATCTTTTGTGTTTAGTGCCGTCATATTGAGTTGTACAGAAGTAATTTATGACTGACTGACAGGGGCGACTGCTTGCTCAGGTGTTTCCGTTTTTCTTTTGATGGCACATAAAAGGCTATTATGTTTCTAACCTGCATCTATGTTCTTTTCATCTGTTGAGATTGCATTTGAAGCCAGAAGGCATATACCAGTATGAAGACCAGAGAAATCATTGTGCCAGAAAAAAGTTTATCTGCCGCCCCCCCCCCCCGAAAGAAAAAAAATATCTTGGAGAACCACAGCAAAAGAAATCATGTATAAAACATAAACTGTCCTCCATCAACAACAGTTCTCTGGAAGTGATGATTATGCTGGAGCTTATCCCAGATGCCATAGGGCGGTCAGACAGACAACCATTCACACCTCTGGACAATTTTAGAATGACCAGTTAACCTAACCCCACTAACTGCATGTCTTTGAGAGTCTGAGTACCCGGAGAGAACCCACACAGACACGGGGCGAACATGCAAACTCCACACAGAAAGGTCAGATGGTAGATTCGAACCCAGCACCTTCTTGCTGTGAGGCAAGAGTTTTAACCACTGCTGCCCAAGTAGGATTGTAATTTACAAAATAACTACAATGCTGCATCAAAGAAACCTGAAAGTAAGATTGGAACTGGTGTAAACACTAATGGATATTTTACTTACTTACTGAAAGTGAGACAGGCGCCCCCTTTAACAATGATCCTCAAAGGATGGCCTAAAACTAGACTAAATGTTAATTTAAGGCAGGGAGTTGTAAACCTAATGTCACCATTGCATCACAGAGCTATTTAACCAAATAATGACTTAAAGTTCTTTTGACATTTATCTGTTGCAAAACAGCTAAAGGAGCTAGTTGAGGTTGTTCGAGCTTCTGATTAGGATGCCTCCTAAACGCTTCCAAAGATTTTTTTGGGCATGCCCCAGAGCGATCCCAGGACACACTAGAGAGGTTGTATCTCTTGGCTAGCTTGGGAACTACTTGGTGACTGGATGGATGGGCTGAAAGAGGTGGCCAGGGAGAGAGAGATCTGTGATTCTGTTTCCCTGCAATCTGGATAGATGGATTAGTGCTGCAGGACTGAGCATTAAAGTGTCTGTGTATAAAATACACAAGTCTTTGTCTCATTATGCTTTGTTCTCAAATATATCTGTCAAAAGTAATAAAAAAAAATCTATTCTCACTGGACTGTGGCAAATATAAAGCTGAACAGGATCATTGATGAATTCAAGAGACAAATGTGTCAAAACTTGATCTGATTACATTTGTAAGATGAATGGTTATTTTTCATTTTATTTTACCATTTCATTTTAAAGGATACATTTAGAATTATAATCAAATCAATTTTTGCTTTAAAGGTTTGCACTTGGGTCAGCAGAAGTTATGAATCAGGTGAGGGTAAATCTCCATGGAATTAATATGTATGGTTGTAGATGGGTGTGTGTGTGTGTAGTCTGGGATGAATATGGAATACATATCCGAGCATCTTTTATACCAGTTTATTCTCTCAGCAAACTGCCTTCAGATGGTTTCATGTCACATTATCTTGACAGGCAGTGAGCTCTCTTTAGTATACAGATGATTTTACAAATCTTCACATCCAATTACACTTTTTCTTTTTTTTTCTTCTGCGCTGTTTTGTACTGTGGCGTCGGTCTTCAGAACTGCCGAAGTTTGACGAAATGGATCTTTCCTTTTGTAATGAAAATAGGCGTGCTTAATTGCTTTTTTTCTCGAACAAAGTGCAACCTTGATCCCGGCTGAAAGCCGAGTGCTCTGAAGTTAGACGGCACTTTGTGATAGCAAACAACAAATTTACATCTTCTGTCTTTCCTTTTCCAAAAGGCTCTTTTGTAATTGCCATTCTCCGATTTTATTGAAGCCTGATTTTTGTGTTTTATTTATATTCAGGCAGCAGATTTTTCATATCAAAGCTGATCAAGCTGCAGAATAGCAGAGTGACAGGCATCTTAATGTGGTGCAGTCATTTAAAAATACACAGATTTTACAGAAGGTGTGCACGTTAAGGCTGAAGCTAAAAGATCTGAAGCCCATCATCATCATGGGCATGGCAGATTGCACCCGCGTAATGCAACCACCCCTTCATAGGTGTCGAATGGATGTGGTGTTTGTCTTGGGCAATATGTGTGTTTTTGTGTGTGAGCTGGAACAAGCCGTGCAGACAAACTGGGTGGCTCCCCACCGCGAGACGTTGCTGCCTGGTAGTGCTAAATTCTTTGTTGTATGCTTGAATAGCTGCGCTGTCTCACTGAGAGCACTGACATGCTTCACGACATGATTGGGCTCTTTCATTCACTGTGTCTTCTGCTCACTCACGCACACATCTTTGGCGTCTTATAAGCTCTAAGTTTCCTCTGCAGGAATATTACTGGAGCTGCAGTGCTTTCTGGAAGCCAACTTCTTATTATTTTTTGATTAGTTTAGTTAGCAAGGATACTTTAACACAAGGGAGAATTTCAGAGAACTGAAAAGAAAAAAATACATTACAGGAAAACATATTAAAAGAAAGCAACATTGGAAAAAATTTCAAACTAACTTATCAGCAGAAGAAATGCTGTGGTTAGCTACAGTACAGTGCTGTTGAAATGTCCAAGACTTTGTTATTTGTGCCAACTCTCATGGATTTTCATTTAAGCTCATTTCATGTTTGGCTCAGTGTGATGATGAAAGCCCATCTGACCTGTGTGCAGGTTTTTGGGTGTACCTCCAGGAAGAGGAAGCTGCCCACTGACAGGACCTCTGCCCTTTGACCTCATCTACACAGACTACCATGGTTTGCAGCAAATGAAGCAGCTCATGGGTCTTTCACTGAGGAAGCACAAGTCAGTTCTTTATTCTTTATTTTTCTGTGTATATCAAAATATTAATTTCTGTTTATTTACCAAGATCTGAGGGCGGGGGCTCCTGTTGGTTAACAGAAATTTAAATGCTGATCAAGGAGCCCTGGGTTCACTCCCTACAGTGGGGGAAATAATTATTTGATCCCCTGCTGAAATTGTAAGTTTCCCCCCTTTAAAGAAATGAACAGTCTCTAATTTTTATGATAGTTTTCATTCAAGGACAGAGACAGAATATCAGCGAAAAATCCAGTGAAAACTAATTACATAAAAGTTATACACCACCACGGGCAAGACCAAAGACCTGCCAGAGGGTGTCAGGGCTGGAATGAGCTACAAGACCATCAGGAAAGAGCTTGGTGAGAAAATGACAACTGCTAGTGCAATTATTTGGAAATGGGAAAAAAAAAACTAAATGATCAACAGTTACCCCTTAGTGGGTCTACATGTACAATCTTGCCTCTTGGGGTGATGATGATCATGAGAAAGGTGGTGGATCAGCCCAAAACTACACTGGAAGAGCTTGTTAATGATCCAAAGGCAGTTGGGACCAGAGTCACCAACGTAGGTAACAAACTACGCTGTAATGGACTGAAATCTTACATCACGCACAAGGTTCTCCTGCTCAAGAAGGCACATCAACAGGCCCATCTTAAGTTTGCCAGTGAATTAAATCATTTAGACTTGGGAGAAAGTGCTGTGGTCAGATGAAACCAAAATCAAACTCGCTGGCATCAACTCGACCTGCCATGAAGAGAAATGCCGAGTATGGCTCAAAGAATACCATCCCCACTGTCAAGCACGGAGGTGGAAACATTATGCTTTGGGGATGTTTTTCTGCTAAGAGTACAGGGCAACTTCATTGTATTGAGAGGCCAAAATTGGATGTAAAATTTTGGATGAGAACCACCTCCTGTCAGCCAGAACACAGACGACGGAACAATGACCCAAAACATACTGCCAACAAAGGAGTGTCTAAAGAAGCAGCACATTAAGGTCATGGAGTGGTCTAGCCAGTCTCCAGACCTTAATCCATTAGAAAATCTGTGGAGGGAGCTGAACTTTGAGTTGCCAAGCAACAGCCAAGAAATCTAAGAGATTCAGAGTGCTTTTGTAAAGAGGATCGGACCAAAATCCCTCCTGAGATGGTTGCAAACCTGGTGAGAAACGTTTTACCACTGTGCTTGCCAACAAGGGTTTCTTCACCAAGAACTAAGTTATGTTATGTTTGGGGATCAAATACTTATTTAAATGACATGCAAATCAGTTTATACATTTTATGTAATGTTTATTTTTTTGCATTTTTTTTCTGAATTGGTTGATATTCTGCCTCTCTCCATTAAAATCAAACAGCTAATAAAATTAGAGACTGTCCATTTATTTGTAAGTGACAAACTTGCAAATTCAGCAAGACAGTAAATGCAGTTGGTAAAGTTTTTGTCCTTGTTTTCCAGCTTTGCAGCGCTGAAGCAGTCACGCTATACAAGTGAATCCTCTATTTTTAAACCAAACAGACGATTAAAAAAAACAGCTTTCAATGCAAATTGCTAATTTTGCCACAAAATCGATTAATGAAAGAGGAAACAAAAACAAAACACTCAAGCTATAGTTGTATGTAAATGATGACAATCATCTGGGCTTAAGAGGAAAGGGGTATTGTATTCATAAAATAAGTGGGTAGCACCCAGACACATTTCACAGCAATGAATGTTGATTCTGCTGCATTTTGAGAATTCTCAAATACACCAGCTAAAGCCTACGTTGATTCCAGTCAGTGTCAGTTCAAGGTCGGCTGATCGACCAATAGTCCTCTCCTGACAAAGTGACAGGCCAATACTTTGATTGCCTCTCCGGCCCTGACACTGATTAGAGATGCAAGCTATTGATAAAACGTCTTCAATTTCATTAAATCAAGCTGCTTCTTCCACTTCCCAGTGTGAATATTTACACCGGATAAAGTGCTGATGAGTAATTTTCTCCTCTTAAGCTTGTCATTGTTAGCTAAATGTTCTATTTGAGTTTGATCTTAGAGGACAGTAATCATTTTACGTTTTTCTGTTGATCCAGTCAAAGCCAGTGTAATGTTTATCCACTCACTGCTGCCTTGACATTATCAGAGAGAACCTGAAGCATTTTCTAGTCAAAGCCCTGCACATGAAAAAAAAAAAAGCCTCACCCTAAAATTTATTTCTTTAGATTCTGGCCAGGATGGACCAATACCGTATCATGATCTGTTACAGCAGCGTGTCCTGTGGTGGATGTAAAACAAGTCTATTATTTAAGCTCCTATTGTCTCACCTTGAGGCGTGTGTGATCTCTGCTTATTAGGGGTGACGGCTGGGGACGTGGACATCTATCACCACTGACAGGTTTACAATCCAAGTCTCTGACACCCAGACTGTGTTAGAGTTCTCAGACTAGCTCCCATAACTCAAAATTAGATTTTTTTTCTTCATGATAGTTATTCATGTTTCTCTAGACTCTTGCCATTCTGGCAAAGTACAAAACGCTAATGTATTGTTTTTCACTCAGAGGAGACAAAAAAATGCAAAAGACAACTTTGTTCTAATTCAGGCTAATTGTATGTCTTATTTTGTCCCAGATGCCACATAAGAGTGATTGATACCTTTGGTACAGAGCCTGCCTACAACCACGAGGAATATGCAACTCTGCATGGCTACAGGACGAACTGGGGTTACTGGAACCTTCATGGCCAGCAGTACATGACCATGTTCCGTATGTGGGCTGCTTATTTCTCTACGATCTTTTTTCTCACTGACATTGAGAATCTAAAGTCAACGTCTGCTTGAATTTACAGATGCTTTAAGTTGTTTTGATGCACATATGTGTGTGATATATACACTCATGAACCCTTAAGTTGAACAGGTGTATCTAATAGTTATTACCGCAAAATAGCTAATCAACCAATCACATGGCAGTAACTCTACTTGGACTTTCTTCACAACCATCTCTAGAGTTTACAGAGAATAGATGTCTTGTTGATGCCAGAAGTTAGAAGAGAATAACTAGGTTGCTATGAGCTAATAGGGAGGCAACAGTAACTTAAGTAACCCCTTGTAACACCCAAGGTATACACAAGAGTATCTCTGAATGCACAACAGATCAAGCTTTGAAGCAAATGGGCCCACCTAAGATGCCCCTCCTGTCAGCTAAGAACAGAAAACTGAGGCTACACTACAAAAATCTCTGGGGAAAGTTTCTAGCACCTTGTTGAATCTGTGCCCTGAAGAATTGATGCAGTTCAGAAAGCAAAAGTGAGTCCAACCCAGTACTAGCAAGGTGTACCTAATAAAGTGTGTTCACTGAGTTAATGTTTTAAACTTAAAGTGTGAGCACACTGTGTGAGCTAATAAAGGCCTCAGGCTGTCACAGGTGAGTCTTTACAGCAGCGGGCAGGAAACTAATCAGTACAGCTGGGCCTGCACAGATGTGTAACGCCTCCCGTGTGGGACGCACACAGACACACACACCCACAAAGACCCAAACATAAATGTGCAAAAACACAAGCACACACACGCACATTGATGACACTTTTGGTGAAAATTGTAGCAAAGGAAACTTTCTGATGTTTGTCTCCAATTAATTCAGTGACAATGGGCAAAACCGTCTATAGCCAAAACACTTGCTGTTATCACAAAGTCATATACCAAAAGATGTCAGCTTTAATTGAGTTTCTGAAAAATACAGTTTCTTTGCAAATCCTCGCTGCAGTAGACTTCCTTTGTGACTGCTAGTATTCATGCTGCTTGACTTCCTGAAAGCGGACAGCTGTGGGGACATTATAGCAGCGGTTTTGTGCAGCTTATTGAAATAATGAAGTTGCACTGTCATCATCAACTGCGCAGATGTGACTCATCAAGTCGCCCGATCAGAAGTTAACGGCATCATACAGGAAAAGCATCCTCAACCCTAGCGAGTGCACCATTTCCTGCATTTCCCTTTAGTCCACCAGATTAATGTAATACCAAATTACTGAGAAAAACAATGAGCTTCCCTTCCCCTAAATTCCTGCCACGCTCTTATGTTCTGTACCGTCCACGTGCACAGCACCATGAATCTTCACAGCAGCTGCACTTTGGCTACTTTTTTTTTTGTTGACTCATGTAATGGACTTGAAACACTGTATTGCCAATTATTTTGTTTGTCCTTGGCAGCCCACACTCCAGACAACTCTTTTATGGGTTTTGTGGCAGAGGAGCTGAATGAGACAGAGAGACTGAATATTCAGAAGAACAAGGTTAAAAACATGGCTGTTGTATATGGCAAAGAAGCCAACATGTGGAAGGTCAGTATGAGACCACATCTCCAGCACAACTATCAATACACAAATAGCAAGTGTCTAATCCGCAGGTGGAGAAAAGAATATTACGTCTTGATTCATACCATGTAATAATTTTTGTTCCTAAATGTGAAATATTTAAACCCAAGTATATTTTACACTGTATACTGGAGGTGTTTCAGATTTGATAAAACTCCAAGATATGATACCTTTTTAGAACCTCTAAATATCGCTTTACTTTTTCTGTGAAACGCCCACTAGGTTTTACATTTTCTGCAAACAATTTCCTCCTTCAGGAATCGGGCCTGAAGTGTGATGCTGCAGGAACAATAGCTTTTGTTTAGAGTAAATTTTCCCTCCGAGCTCCTGCCAAGGCTTCTCCTTCTCTCTGTAACTTTGAAGCGTGCTGCAGCCTCCCTCAAGGTTTGTTTTACTTGAGTCTGGCTGCAGCTTTTGTACCTACACTGGCATGGCGCTCCCTGTTTTCTCAGAACAACTTGAGTTGCAGTGTAAGATTTGTGAAACAGAAAGATTGCTATGTAGGAACCAGTAGTATTGGAATCTCCCCAGACAGAGAAAACCCCTCATTGAGATCAGCATCTTCCTCCAACTCAATTTTGAGGTTCACTTTAGAGAGTTGGACTTCTAAAGGTTCTATGAGAAGAAGCTTGACTAATGCTTTGCTATTCTTTTTGCTCCATACTGGCCTCCCTCGATTCACTTTTCTCCTGCTTGCTTGTGGTGTCGCTCTGTGCTGTTCTGTCATCTCATGATGCATCTTTGATGACTCCACACAGCTTCAAGTAAGTAGACCTCCTTTTTACTTAACTCGATGCCAAATTTAAATCAAGTCTTCTTCCTAGACCTTATGTTGCCAAAAGTTGCTGTAAAAGAGCAATTTCTGCAGAAATCATTTCAAAATGAACAACGTCAGTAAATAGTGCTGTGCAAAAGTCTTGAACCAGCCTGCGTTTCTTTAGAATTTGCAAGGAGAATAGGAAAGAGCTACAGTGACTTAGTGAAACAGGGAACCATATATAGCAGTACAGTATATAAGGCAAAGACAGAGGCTGAACAATTCTGACAATCTTGAAAGTCAATATTTTGTATGACTGCCTTTATTCTTCAACACAGTCTGGCAGTCTTCAGGAATAGTTCTCCAGGCTTCCTGAAGGACATTCAAAGCTTTTCTTTGGATGTTGGTTGCTTTTTGTTCTGTTCTCTGTCAACATGATCCCACACTGCTTCAGTAATGCTGAGGTACAGGCTCTGGGGAGGCCAATCCATGACTCATAGTCCATTGTTTGTTTTTCTCTTCAGGTATGTTCTTACTGCATGGTGGATTGTGTCTGTGTTAATAATTGCATCAATTCCAATATTATCCTTACTGGCTGAAATGCAGGGCCAAACCATGACAGAAGCTCCCCTGTGTTTTACAGATGGCTGTAGACACTCACTGTTGTACCTCCTGACCTGATCCTTATATACTAATGATTTTGAGTCCAGTTCTTGTGTAATTTGACATGCCTCAGTCTTTTCTGGACAGTCACCCTTCCACTGAGACCATTTCTGATGAGGCTTCAGTGAACAGTAGATAATTCAACAGATGCCTGTCTCTCTCAGGTCCTGTGTCAGGTCTCTGCTGGAGAAAGGGCATGACTTTCACATACTGTTCGTAGTTTTATTTATTTATCTACTTGTCAAGTTTAATCAGATTTTTTTTTTAAGGATATGTTGCACACCATGTTAGGCACAACATGGGTTCATCCCTTGATTTAACTGCATTTTTAATGTTTCAGTGATTCACAGATAGTTGTTAAGTGGCTTAACAAACGAAATATTGTTCTGAAAATGACCAGCTACAAGGACTGGGCTGAAAATAAATTACAAGGCAGCTAATGTCCAAAGTAAAACTTTGAAAGACCTTCAGAAATCCTGGAGAACTATTGCTCAATAACACAATAGTACAAGAAAGTCTGGCGCCTTGAAAGCAAAATATATAAAGAAATATTGGGTTGCTCAGGACCTTTGTATATTACTCTGATCTCTTCAGATATATTTCAAACATGCAGACACATGCGATGTACCATCCTATGAAATTCATCAATTTAAATTTGAAATGAATAAAGAACTGAAGTTTTGTCAGTTCACTTTATTTTTAATCGGGACAGCCGGTCACAGTTTGAACTCACAAGTCGCCCACAGCTGCAGTTGTGAGCGAGAGATTAAACCACAAACCTTTTCATCTTTCAAGTCTGCAGGCTTTGATTTTTTTGATGGTTATTATTATCACTTTCTGT
>VUQG01022026.1:0-36424 GCA_015106755.1 Etia nguti | reverse complement strand
AAAGATATGTTAAAAAAAAAAAAAAAAAATAAAAAAAATAAAAAAAATTTTTATATATATATATATATATATATATATATATATATATATATATATATATATATATATATATATATATCCAGACTCTGGAGTACTGCATTAGCTGCCCATTCTAAAGATTTGTGAGAACTACTCGGCAGGATGTGTGACGAGGTTGGAGTGGCAGACCTGTCAGACACTAACGCAGAACGTGTTTGTATCCACGACACACCAGCTGCCTCGACAGCATTCGATGCCCTGAGAACGAGAACAGTGTGGATTAGTTGCTGACCATGTTTGAATGCAGTTTTGATTTACTGTGGTGTCATTTTCCACCCTTCTGTTCTTGCTGCTAATCTCTAACTCTCTTCATCAGTAAAAAGGACCTTTTTTCATCATCCACTGTGTAACGCTGGTATTTCTGAGCCCACCCTGAGTGTTTGGCCTCGTTTCCCCTCCTGAGAAGTAATTTAGAGATGCTAAAGTTCCTCGGAGACCACAACTACACAGCCTTTGTTTGACAGGGCTTTTGCTGATTGGAGTCTTAATGTAGCTGATCGTGTGTGCCTCAGCGAACAAAGGCTGATGTATTGATCTTGTGATGTGGTCACTTTTGGTGTGGCTGATCTGGCTTTGGATACAACTGATCAAGTTTCCACAAAGTATTTTTGAGCTGTGTGCACTGCCATCTTAGAAACCTTCAGCCTAGCCAAGATTTGCTGCTGAGAAAATCCTTCTTTGCTCTTTTATTTAGTTCTGATATCTTGCACTATCACAGCTCTGGTGAGGCAGCAGGGGCATTCCACATAGAGCCAGCCAGGACCCCAAATACACATGGTACCTATATCTTTCATAGACCTGTTGGTTACAACTTGAACTTTTCCATTCATTTTAGGAAATGTGACCTGCTAATCATTACAGTCAAACTATGAAGACAGAACAAAGTAACATTAATAAACAATGACTCAAAAAATATCTGGTACCCTTAGTGAAAGCAGAAATGTATGACTGCAAAGTGCTGAAATGCCTGTTGCACTGTCTCAACACACTAACTGGGCTCTCAAAGAATAAACTAGAAATCAACACTATCAGAACCAATAATCACAGCAAAACTTTCATACATTTTCTGTTATTTATGCAGGTATTTATAGTCGTTGCCTGTGTGGAACATCCAAATGGAAAATCCTTTATCAAAAAACCTACAATGCCACAATCTGAAACATAACATCTTGTGGTTTCTGAAAAAGAATTTGTTTTGGGGCACCAGTCCAAGCAGATATGCCGTTGACCTCCTCAGTCACCTCCTCCAGCTCAAATATGGGGATAGTGAAATGGAGATAGTGGAAATATAATCTCTCCGGCATCCACACATCTCACCTAGAAGGTGCCACAACCACCTGTACTTGCCAGTTTTTACCTGAACATCTGCCAATAACTACTACAAAAGAATGCTACAAATATTTCTAGGGCTGAAAAACATGGAGATGTTTTGAAAGAGGTTTTGTAGGACCTCTTTCATGAAATCTGTCACAATCTGTCAGAAATGCAGACTGAATCTTAACTTATCTGAATCTCTTTATTATAAGACTGTTAGCAGAAATCCAAAAGGTAAACAAAAGTCCAGAAGGGCAACACTGAAAACTACAGGGACAGACACACACCAGGAAGAAGAACCATTAGAGGAACTTAAACAGACACTCTGACAATGGACAAGGGAAAACAGTGAGACACGGGTAAACTAAATCACAGAAGATGAGAGAAAGCACAAGACACATTAACAGTCAAAGTAATGTAGGAAGTGAGACAACTGGAAAAAAAACAGACACAATAAATGAACATAAAATCTAACAATAAGGGAGGAATTAAACTCTAACGCAACTAAGAACTGAGAGCTGGAGGAAAAACACTAAGAATACACAAAAGAATTAAACCATGAAATAGACCAGGAATCAGAGCAGAATGTTGAAGTAAAGACTTCTAAGTTAAGAAACACGGGGTCAAATGATCCCGGACCATGACAGAAATCATCTTCTTTCCCCGTCTTCCTCTTAATAAAGACTAATCTAAGAAGAATGCATTGAATTAGACATCAATTCACACTCTTTAAAAACTGTTTAGTAAAATTTCTGCTCCATAGCCAACGAGTGGCGCCATTAATTTGTCGACTACTGGGTTCTGATAAGTTGATACAGATGTTGTTAGCTACTTCAACCTTGGCACTGGATTTGTGGAATTCTAAAGAACCATCATCACAATGTTTATGCAATGTGTTAATATTAATCAGTCAATGTGTTACTAGCTTGAGCTTCAAAACTCGAGTATCCATCGCGCTCATTTGTAAAGACTGGGAATCATCTCTGCAAGCTGAGACTGCAGAGGAAGGCGATGAGGAAATCCAAGTCTGAGAGGCATTCTGTGGAATCGAACAGTTAAATCCTTGTAAAGTGCAGAGCGAACACACACATTGAACACCGACTCTTCCCCCTGGTGTTATCTTTGGAGCCCATCACGTTCGGCCCCCACCATGAGAATAAAGTGGAATCTTGGCATTTGTTCATTTTAAACAGAGCAGGGTAAGCATGTGTAATCGATGCTCAGCAAACAATACATGGGATCGGCAGCGTAGCGGCCTGGGACAGCGCGGGGATGGTTTCCAGATGAGAGACATTTGCTTTTATCATCTTCTGTTGTTAGCGAATTTGCCACATCATTGATGGTTCGGGGAGTCGGGCTTTGCTGTCCAATATCTGGAGCAACTTAACAAGCAGCTCCACTTGACTGGAGATCTAAGCTGAGACAGATGCGCCCAGATGTGTTCCGGTCTGAGCAGGTAACTCTTCGTTTGATGGCAGAGGGCTCTTTGAAGCTTCAACGGTGATTGTGATTTATATTTCTATTTTCTTTGGCCAGTCATTTAAAGAGTAGTTTAAATGAAAATCCTCTTGACATCAACCAGGTTACTGGAAACCTATCGAGGGTTAGGGTTCAGTTCATGTCCACCCATTTTATGCAGTTTTTGCCTCTGTGGAAAATATTTTACTGACAATGAACGTCTGAGATCTATGAAGGGCGTCATCTTGCAGTTTCTGAAATAAAACTGAACCCTAACCACACAACTAACCCTAACCCTAATAATTCTGTAGATGGGTTGGCTGTCTCATGGTGGATGTTTAAAAGCTTGACTCCATACGGATCTATGTGCCCATTAAAGCTTGTTTTATTATCTTTATCAAAGCAGATAACTGAATAATCACACTAGACCATTTGACCTCCATCACCTGGAGAATTGGGACCCACTCCCATCCTCTGTGCACTTCCTGAGTGGGGATCTGTTTTCGAACCCTGTGTTAATTAGAGCTGAAGTGCGAGGAAAGGAGAGGAAGTAGCTCTCTGTGTGAGAAATCTTTATTCATGGGGGCTTAGCTGTGACTGGCATGGCCTCAAGACATCCCAGCCTCTCTGTTCGGGAAGCCCTGCCAGATGTTATTGATATTCACAAATAGTTAGAATTTGCATCTTGATGGAAAGGTCCAGAAGGGAGGAGACCGGGTGGGCGGGTTGAGTTGTGTTGAATAAACACAATTAGTCTGTGGGTTGAGGTCTGTGTGCTGCATGTGTGTCTTTTGAAGAGACAGTTCATTTTATTTGATTTACTTTCCATGTATTTGCAGGGAAATGGTGCATTTCAACTGGCTTAATATCCACTCTCTACTCTGGGTTGATTAGGATGCAGGGAGCAAGGGTTGATGGGAAACCAGGATGAAGAAGGGGGATTGCGTGGGGCTGAGTTGTGCATTACAAATGTCTGCCACGTCCCACGCCTCGCTTCAATACTCACATTTGCTTTCTCTTAGGCCCCGTTTGTTTTTGTTGTTTCTATTGGTCGGGCGGAAAATCCACAGTGTACGCAGCTGTGGACTGTGGTTATACGGATGACAAATAATGATCCACCAAACTGTACACAGAGGTTTTTCAATAGGGCCATCGTCTCTATGTAAGTGATGAGAGGAAATAAAAGGGAGCACACAGGATGTCTAAAAAGCTCCCAGCTAGTCGAGGGGCAATCATCCAAATTAATCAGCGATGGACTGACAAGCGGCTCAGTCCAAATCAGTGGCCTGAAAATAAAAGTACTCACCTTCTATTAGAAGAGGAGTTTTTTTGTGTATTTAATGTTCGTGCATGAGATATTTGGCAGGACAATCACCCAGGTTTACATCTTTTTGTGACGTTTAGTCACATGAAGGGTTCATCTTGAGGGCAGGCCATCAGGAAGAGCCACAGTTTGGTGTTTTGGGTGTATTAATAGGTTGAGAGCCAGCTACAAGACGGATATCAGGTGGCCTTTTAATTACTCCTCAGGTAGGGGAGGCAGGCAGTGGATGAAAACTGGCAGATGGATAGTTTGACTTCACTTATTGAGGTCTAGTGATCCAGAGCTACTTGAGGACCCTTCTGGCCAACAATAGAAACCCCTCCTAGCAAAACAGAATTTGGTAATAAGGTTGCAAAGGGACCATGAATAAGAAAACATTTCTTCGAGTCTACACCTTCACACAGAGGTGCCCCCTTGACCTGCATACCAACTCCTCAAAACATGCCCCCACCTTCCTCAGAGACGCCCACCTTTCCTGGGCTCAGAAACCCGAAGCAGCTGGTCGTCCATCTGGGGCTCATCAGTTGCCCTGGAGAGCAAAAACAGTCCCTGCCGTGGCGGAGCGGGCATCCGTTCTACATTATCACCACCACCTCCTTTTTCCACTGCCATGCTAGCACCCAAAATCCCCCACCACAAACCGCCTGCTGCCTCAAAGCCACAGCAAAGACCCCTGTTACGCTCCATCCTTCAAAAGGCTGTTGCTGCAGATATTCTTGTTTAAGTCTCAGACGCTAAAGCAGGCGAGAACGTTAGAGGTAATGAACACAGACATCGTCATAAGGAGGGAACTGTAGACAAAACATGAGTCTGTATGAGCCATTAATGACAGAGATCAGATGGCAACTCACACAGCGAGAAGAGAACAAGAGAGTTTCCACCCATAGTTAAAGCATAGTTAACCAGCAATTCAGCAAATCAACATCAAGTGAATATTAAGCGTTTGGCTCAACAAAATAAATGCCAAATATTCCAGTTGGGTGGCAACTGAGCTTCCAACATGGGCTGTTAGCAACCATATCAAAAAATAAGCTCTAAAATGGTTTGGTATGATTTGGAGTGCATGAACTAGACAGGTGGGCCAGGTTTGTGCTGCTTGAGCGTTTTTGAACCATTTTTAATGCATTTGTCTGACAAGCAATATGGCTGCTGTGTGGTACAGACCAAGAAGACTGTGCTTCCATTTCTCTGAGTATAATTCAAATATTTCATTATTCTGTCACTTCTCACTAATAAGAAATATACCCATACAGTTAATCAACATGTTGCAATCCCTTCTGATTGAAATAAGAACAACAGCAACCAAAATGCTGATGTTGAGGCTTCTAAATGTCCAGGGTGGCAAATTATAGCACATAAAGTATTTAAAAGTAGTAACGACAATATGCATTAATATTACTAACCTGATGATGCAGGTAAGTAGTAGCAGTCTTTGTTCTGCAAACAGAAACTTTTCCTGCTCTTGCTACCGCTTGGCCCTGACTCCAGCAGTACATCGGTGTAAAGCACAAGCAACACACTGACAGAAAGCTGAGAATACTGCATAGACATGTGTGGTTTGTGTTTTCACACCATCAACATTCACGGGTCTCGGAGCAGCAGCATGCCCAGGTTTGTCCATGCCTTCACCGTCAGCATCAAGGCATCAACTTAATCAACAAGAGAAAATAAACTGCCGGCAGGGATCTGTCATTTTTCAGCAGAAAGAACTCAGAAAAATAAAAGACAGGACAGAGGGGAAAGAACCAGACTGGAACTGAGCAAATGTCTGTAATTTGTAAAGAACCCCCCCAAAAAATTCACTCTCAAATTGCATCTTTAAACTCCAACAGGACTGATTAAACAAGAAGGCGCACTGTTATTTGCTGGAATCTCAGACTCAGTGAACACGGCCTTTCATTGAGTAAACAACTTTTAATCAAAACACACGAGTCTGAGGACTGTATGGAGGTTTTGAGGCCAGGCTTGGCGGAGTTCACCTCATTGCAGACCAGGAATGCATTCTCCCTTCTTATTTTCTTGGTTCTACATGACTTCCTTTGATATACACCCCATCTGGATGTTGAGGAGAAATACTCAAATACAAACTCCACTCCTACACATGCCCACAGTTAGAAATGTTCCAACTCTCCCATACTCAGAGAAAAAGTAAGCTCTGCTAATTGCTATTGATTGAGAGGTTAAAGACTAAAGAAACTGGACATTTCTACATGTTTTTTTACTTCCAGTCCTGGATGCTATTGAGCCCCAAATGCTTGAAAAATGTTTTCTCTGATGAAGACTAGTGAGCAAATACTGCAAGAGGAAGTTTAATTTTCACCATCATAAATCACCCAGCCACTGGAGGATATGAATAAAACTCTGTAAGAGCCCCATTCATGATTTTATTTTTTATTTTGGTTTGAGCAACGTATGGACTTTCTGGACCCGATCAGACTCCAGCGTGCTCACGGTGCGTGGCATCAGGATTAATGTGGATGTATGACACTGCAGATAGGAAGAAAGCATTAACTGCACTGCGTTTGATACCGTACACCCCCCTGCACACGCAGTGATTAGAGCTGTCTGACCTCTAGTGCTGCAAATGTGAGTGTAGGGCAGGAACCAGACTGAGGAACAAATAAGTTATAAAGAGGGAGAAAAACTGTGCGTGTGTTTTCGATGTGGACATTTCAGCGTGGGCATGTGTGCTTGAGTTACTGTGAACCTTCCCGCATTGTTACAGTCTCTTACCAGGGGACTAAGCGTGGGTGTCATCCATGTTTTCCTGGAAAGACAGTCGCGGCGGGGTCGGCACAAATGGACGGTCTGTTGTTAGAGATAAGGTCCTGGTGAAATCACAGGCTGGCGACGAGACAAGACAAGACATCCGAAGGGACTGGGCCATGCTGAGGCAGGCCCTGGACTTTAATTTCTTTCATGTCTGCCCTGCGCACACAGACTCACACTGACACAAATACACAAGTGTGGCTTTGTGAAGCCGGCCCCTGACCTAGAGCAATCACCTCAAACCCAGCTATGATGTCTGCTACCCATTAGAGGGGATATGGCCTGGAGGATCAAAAGTATCAGGTAATAAACAAGGGATTTATTTATTTTTTAACTTTCCAACCGAGTGCTGTTCTGGGCTGAGCGACACAGTGCTTTATTGGCTGGAGAAACTATAGTATCACCTCAGGAGGTCATGAGTTCAAATTGTGCATCACCTGAGTGTAAATGAGCATGACATCAGCAGTACCTGCAGGACATATCACACCGAATACCTCAAAACAAAAGTGACCGGTCCACATACTTTTATGTATGACGAAGTCAGCTTCAAAAAGAAAAATTTTCCTCCCATTTGCTGCAAAGGAACCTTCACAGAGGCCTGACCTCAACCCCATCCAGCACCTTGGGAATCAGCTGGAACGCAGAGTGTGAGCCAGAACTTATCAACCCTGAATGAGACCAAATCCCCGCAGTTGTGCTCCAACATCTGGTGGAAAGCCTTCCCAGAAGCTGTTACAGTGGGAGATACTGGTTTTGGCATCACACATACAACGATTGATTCAAAGTGTGGGTGTCCACATACTTTTGGCAATGACTTGTACATCTGGGAGAATTTGATTCCACTCACTGGCCTGCGAACAGTCAGATGCTCTCTGTGATCTGTTTATTGACCCTCAAGTGACCAAACTATGTTAGTCTCACTAATATATAGTGAAGCGTCACGTCCCCGTCACATTTCATTTAATATAACAAAAATTATAGGATCCTCATCTGTTGCTTCTTGCAAAAATCTCTATATTTTAGTAACGCTAGAAAAAAAATCTTAGGTTATGTTTTACTGCACTATGTATTACAGAATCCACGATCATTTTAACACCAAAATCTAGATAAACTTACTATGAAATCAAAGGATATAATGTTACAATAAAAGACAAATACTGAATTTCACACAGCTTTCCATCGTCTATGTCACACCTTTTGAAAAACTTTGAAAACTTCTAAAAGTAGATAGTAGGAAACATTATTTATAATTAAAAATGTCATTACAACACATAGAAATATACAAAGTTTTATTAGATAAGTGTTAAAAAAACAACGAAACGAGTGATCTCTTCCTAAATGTTATTAGGACCCATAGGAGCAAAGTGGCAGCAGGAGAGATGTCACAGATAAGTTCCATAATGTGATGATGCTTGTGAAAGTTTTCTATTTAGTTATTTAACATTAGTACTATATGACATTGGTTCAGCACCAAAGAGGAATATACTGGGAATGCTATTTTCCATAAATTCTAAAAAATGGACACGTGATTCCCTGAGCGAGCTCTGCTGTGAAAAACCTAGAATCATCTTTTCCTTAACACTTAACAGGAAATAATCAAGAAGGTGCTCTTTACAAAGCTTTTATCAGTCAGTGCACTTTCTGCCGTCCTCAGACCAAAACCTGAGGTCTCGCCAAATGAGGCTCAGAGTGTAAATCGCTCTCTCTAGAGCTGATTTAGGTCGTGAACTCTCTGCAGACTACAAGCAGAAACCAGAAACCATCTGGTACCAAAACTATTACCCTTGGCTACAGTTTAGCGAGCCAACATCAAACCTAACTATTCATCTGCTGCTTTGAGTAGTGTCACCTCCAAAAAAGATAAGAACAAATAAAATTACTGAGGTTAAGCCCGTCCACCTGCCCAGACCACCCCCACCAATACAACCCATGTATTACTCTTGGAGTAGTTCAACAACACAAATAAAGTCTAGGCCAGTTTCATCTTTCACACAATGGATGCTCGTTCTGTGGTTTGTCCAGCTCCGGCTACGCACAATTTGTGCTCCACGCCACCGTGGGTGAAAAAACTCAAGACGAGGCGGTGTAATAACAATAGCCTGCTCCCTACAGTCAGCTTCTGCTTTTTCTGTTTTCTCAAAGCTACAAGAACGAAGGGACTGTGAAGGCTGTTTATTTGTTCTTTCTGACCGAAATGGCCAGCACAGTTTGGAAAAATAAATGTGTAAGACATTCTGACATACGTTTCAGATCCTTAAGACCGAGCAGGTCACTGCTGACCCATCCAGGATTAGGGTTTAGGTTTGGTAATGTCCACCCTTTTTTATAGAAGTTTTGTGTGCTTAAAATACTCGAATATAAAGAAAAAAAAAAAAGAAAAAGTCTGCTAGTTTCTGAAAATTTGCCTCTAGCATGTGGCTAAAGTCAAACCGTAACCTTAGATGGAGGACCTTGTGGAAGTATGAGATCAGTGTCCATCAGGTCATTGGCATTCCATCTAGGCTTGGGTTTAATTAATTTTCATATATTTTTATGGAAAATCTTTTAAAATCTTGACATCCACAAGGTCATCTCTGAATCACTTATGAATAGAGGATAAGGCTGCATTTTAGCCACATGATAAACATACATATGTTTCGGAAAGTAGATGATGTTGCCTTTCAGTTCCAGTCCTCTCCAGGGATTTTATCTTTAGAAATCTACTGTTAGAAGATTTATGTTTGGCTATGACAGTCCTGACAATTCCTTATAAATATGTACATGTGAACCTAACACTAAAAGGGGGACCTCTGCGCTGGAGGATGTTGAGAAGTTAAAAGAAAAACTGTTAAGACAAAATATGCGAGATTTAATTCAAAATGTAACATCATGTAGTCCAAAAAAATCTGCTTATTTAGCATGTGGCTAAGCGAAAAACCCAAACCCTGCCAAGCTGCTGATGACACGGTGTAACTTTAAGGGGTTGAGAAAATAAGACCAGGGTCAAGACAGAAAAACTGAACTTACCAGAGGGGTTGATTTTTCCTACCCCTGGTTCACCAGCAGACAACCTGGTAGATATTCAGGGATCAAACGCTTTTTTTCTTTTGGGTTTTCTATAAAAGGGACAGACATTATTCAAACCCTAACCTTATGGGGTATCAGTCCCCTGGTGTGCATTAACCTATTAACTAAGGCATAAGATCCTGGAGCTAAAAACAACAACAACAACAAAAAACTAGAACTAGAAACATGCAAATGCTACATTTTAAACAAGTTTCATATATATTCTGGCATTACAATTTCTGTATTAAAAGATTTCAGGTGATCCTAACAGAGCCTGTCTCTGACTTTCTCACCGATGAATGAATCAACAGATGAATGAATCACCAGTAACTTGGTGGATGTTCAAAGGATGTTAAAAGGAAATAGCATGCTGGCCAAATTATAGTTTAAAGAGAAGATGGATATGTGTTTTCCTGACATGGCACTCTAAAAAAAAAAGCATTAATGTAATTTCCAGGTTTACACGACAATTTTTGCTCCCTGAAAACACTTTTGGCATAGAAACACTTTTAGCTGACAGCTTTGCATTTCCCATCTCCACCAACTGCCTTCCTCCCATTTAGTGAGAAATAAATCACAACTATAATGAAAATCACACTCGAGGAAATTTTAACACCATTAACAGTTCACTGATTTTTTTTTTTTAGACCTTATTCACTGTAATGGCTACATGACATAATCTGTAATTTGAGCTCCCGAGCTTACTGCAGCATTATGTGCTCTGGAAAACACGCCGGTTAGAAATGGGACCGATGACATGTTTACAGAGACGCACTGCCTGCATCAGATGAAGAATTGGGAAAGACATCCCACTTACATGAGCTATTGCATGAGTTGTATATGTGGAATATTAAAAATGATTTCAGTGCACTGAACTGCCTCTGTATAATCATTTAATGATCCATCATGTGATGAGTTAAGAGTTCACAGAGGAGAAATAGTCCCAGAATAAATACATTTCAACAAGAGAACAGAGGCAAGGAAAGAAATGGGTTTGGCAGGAGTCGACTGTGGTCTGGAGCACAAAACTTTGCCACTTCTTCTCTTCGTATCCCTCTTCCCAGCTCTCTATCTCACCTCTTTATCTTTGATTCCTCCCTCTGTCTTTTCATTTGCTCTCTGTCTCCATTCACCTGCCTCTGCTTCAGGCATTGATTTATGACTGCATGCAGTGTGCTTCCCTCTCTGAAATTGGTTGGATATGTATGTCATGCTGTGCAATTATAAGAGCGTGACCTCAGCTGTCTGTGACCTGAATGTCCTGAACAAAGCGCCCAGTTGTGTTCCCTTCAGATTGCTTTCAAATGAATATCGAAATGACTAACTGGAAATGACTGTCTATCTATTATTCTTAAAAAAGTACACATTTCCTTAATCCACCAGTGATCTGTTTATGGTTCTGGTGAGGTACACGTCTACTTCTGTGTAAGGAATTTTCACCTGAAATCTTGTAATAGAAAAACTTTAGGGCAAGAACGTCACCACTGGCCACTTCCTTGTGTACACCTTGCGACTACCAGGTTAGCACCAGGTTTTGCATAGAAAAAAAAAAAAACATTTCTCAGAGATTTTGGTCCATGTTGACATCATAGCATCACACAGTTGCTGCAAATTTGTTCAGCTGCACATCTGTGATGGGAAAATCATGTTCCATCACATCCCAGAGGTGGGTTGAGATCTGCTGACTGTGGAGGTCATTTGAGTACACTGAACTCACTGTCATGTTCAACCAGTTTGAGATGATTTGAGTTTGTGACTTGGTGTGTTACTCTGCTAGAAACAACCATTAGAAAATGGGTAGACTGTGGTCATAAGGGGATGGAGATGGTCAGCAACAATACTCAGGTACTCTGAGTATTGGCCGAAGTACGCCAAGGAAATATTCCACACACCATTACACCACCAGCAGCCTGAACCACTCATATATGGCAAAAATCTGACCCACCATGAACTTTTCCATCTAATTGAGGGTATTCTACATGAACTGGAACCAAGTGTGACAACCTAAGCAAAAAACTGAAATATGGTAGATTAATTTCTTCCATTAATCAAAAGTTTTTTCTATAAATTGAACATTTACTTTATTTCTGTCTATATTATGTCAGCTACCTGGCAAGTCATGTAACAAAAATTTTTTCAACTTTCTGAGCTGTTGTTTACATGAATTTTTCCAGTAGGGTAGTGATTTTTCCACTTATTCCAACGCCACATGAAAGCACCACCAGGACAGGCATTCAAAGAGCGATGCATGTGTTTACTGAGAGCTAATGTTACAGTGGCGCACTGTTTTTTGTGTATTCACTGTAAAGCTTTTGGGGGGTAAATATGTCAATTCTTCAAGTCTGTTTAAAGTGCAAACTTCACTTCTTCCACATGTTCTCATCCATTACTTTTGACACAGGCTTATGTCAAGGTAGATGGAGATGGGTGGATAGTGGTGGGGGGGGTGGCGAGCAGAGGCACCTCACCGAATACTTCGTGTCTCCAGTTTGCAGCATGAAACCGAGTCACCGGTGGAGCAGCAGAGCAGATCAGAAGGTGAAGAATATGAGAAGACAAAGAAAACAACATTATGCTAATGCAGAGTGATAGGGAGCACAAAGCCTGTGGATCCTGTTCGCTTTAGTTTGTCTCCACTGAAATGAGGGATCGAACACAGGAACGTGTAGAAACAGTGATAAAGATTATTATTACATGCAGGTGGAATGACTTATTTCACACAATATGCCAACTATCCAAAACTTAATGGTTAGTTTTGCACATTTGTGGACAAGGTCATAGGGAACTGTTTAAAAAATGTTCCAGATTTAAACAGTAAAGTCTGAAATTTTCCTCCAGGATCTGGAGTGTTCAGGCTCATTTCCAGCTCTGGAGATCATATAAGTAACAACATGTGGCACGATATAAGAGCACACAGGCCTTCGCGCAGCGACACATGGCTGCTGTTCCACTAATGTGTGACCTCAGACGATGGAAAATGGAAACAAGACCACACTGCTGCTATTTTACACATCCAGTCTCATACTGATATGTTTCCTTACTTGCACTGTAATGTATGCAGACTGCAATAATAATAATAATATACGAGCTTCAATAATTCTCGAATACCTCATTTCATGTTACACATATGCTGCAATAATGAATGTAGGCTTCAATAAATCCTTTAGACTTCATATCTCTATACAGGCTGAAATGTATATAGATTTAATAATCCTTGTACACCTCATATGTTTTTATACACAGCATAAATTGTGTATAGGATTTAATAAACATCCCTATTTATACTTCCATACCTCATATTTATTTTTATACCTGGATCTCATATTCTTCTAGCTCTCTGTTTTATTTTTGACTCATGCTTGATGCATACCATGGCTCAGGATGAAATGATGTCTCAATCATGTGTGTAACTTTTAAATATCTGAAGAGGCTTTATATGTATTTTATGAGCTGTGATAGTGAAAACTCAAACATTAGAGCTTGTTTTATTAGTTAATTTATGATTTTTCTCTAAACAATTCAACTGATATTTCTATAAAAGTTATATTTCTATAACTGATATTTCTTTATGTTTCTATAAAGCTAATTGAATTCGAATCCTACTACTATGATTAAATATCCATGCAGATACTACTGAAAAAATCAGGTAAACAGGTAACACAGGTATTGCAGAGTGATGTAAAGTGAGAGCTGGGATGACCCACGGGACCCCTGAACCCACTGAACAAATGATTTAATATGAATTTCACCTGTCTCAGGTGTGTCAGGAATAATTTACTGAATAATTAATGAGCTCCCCTTGGCTGTGCCCGATACGTAGATGCACACAATTTTCCCGCTTTGGACACGTACATGTGGATCTCATTAAGCTGCATATATGAAATAAACTTAAGCCGATGACTGTTCAGGTTTCATCGTACCCTACGTTCACAGGTGAGTCTCATTGATAACCTCTTACAGACAGGGCATCCAACAAATTGAGCACATATACTGGATTTTTCATTTTTTTTCAGTACTGATTTTCAGCTTTCCTTTTATTTCACTTTGTTGGGAAGCATGAGAGTGTCACGCTTTCATGCTCCCCTAAAAGTTGCTAATCTGTAACTGTTTAAGTTATGTGCTGCCTTTATACCGTTTACTGGAACTCCTCATTGTGCCATCTCCATAACATTCAACCAACAACAATACAACACGCTCAGAAGAAATTTCACACCCCGAGGGCTTCACTGATCAGGCGTCAGTCGGTCCAGAGGTCCAAATCTGGCGCTTGCACCTCAGCGATCACTGCATTGACTGTGTGACTCACACAGATTGCCTCTCAAATAACACAGAGACAGACAATCAGAGAAGTGACAGTGGCACATTAGGACAGTCCTCTGACATTAACATTTTCCCAGCGTGAGCGTCTCGAGGAGGGGCGCAGGTTGCCACCGTGGTGGCAGCTGCTCTGGCTGGCATGCGGAGGCCAGTGGGATCACCCACACCTCCTCGCAGTCACTGTGGATCAGTCTCCATGAGCTGATCAAAGGCATCTGACTCCCGCCACGCGGGGTGCTGATTGCTTTTATGCACTCGCTGACACCGCTTGGCTTGGCTGAAGACACCCTAATTAAAATGGAGAGAGTGGAGAGAGAAATAAAGTTGCTCTGCTTTGTTTCCACACCAGTCCTCTGTCTGGCTTCTCTATACACCAATCTCACGTGGCAATATAAGTTTACCAAAATATAGCAAAAATTACCTTTTTATTTGTATTTTTAGATGCAACTAATACAATAGTTTCTATATAATAGATGCAGCTAATACAATGACGTCAACCTCTAATTTGTCAGCTCTACATTTTAAGCATAACTGGATGAATGCTAAGATATCAGCTAATGCTAGCTAGCTTGGTTATCAAGTTGCATTCACAGACTGTATGGGAGCATCATGCAGACACAGATAGCTGATAATTAGTGCTCAGTGACAAAAAAAATCCTGGAATTTTACTCATCAAAACTTTGATGAGTAAAACTTTGCTACTTTTTATTAACATATCATACAACAGTCTTTTTGTTTTCTTTTTTTTAGTAAAATCTCTACTCTTGTGTGAAGGAACATTTATTTATGTTGATTAAGAACATTTATTCAAATGTGCCTCTTTCATATGCACCATTTGTCTTTTTTTGACAGTTAAATAGCGCAGTCAAGATAAAGTCAGTAAATATAATACATACAAGAAACCAAAGCTGCAGTATAACGCAATTTTGGAAAAAATTATGGACAATATTTTTTTGGCTTTCGCCAGTCTGCGCACATCTTGCAATTCAGTACAGTCCCAGTTTGTAGCAGGGTACGTCCAGGGTTTTTCTGCAAATCGGCTACAAGAGGAAAAACAAACAAAACTCATCAAACATCAAAATCATGGTTTATTAAATTTAGACAGACATACAAAAAACAAAGCCTGCACACAAACCAAAGGCCTGGATCAGGGCACTTCCACACATGTGCTGTAGGCGATAGTATTCATCATCAACATGGCACAAACATTGTCATTAACTCCACCACCACAGTGCTTTGATTTAGATCATCTCATACAAAGCAAGAAATAGTCTTCATATTACTGTGAGAAAGAAAGGTTCATATACTGTGTGGTTGTTTTTTCTTTTAACAAAAAAAACCCATCTGATAATAAATAACAATTAGTTATCTGACATTAAATGCTCGTGACCAGACACCCATGCAATGCCCCATCCAGGGTTATTAACCAGTATCACTGGAAGTATAAAATAAGAAAATAAAAGAATTTATAAAAGAAAAGATGTTAAAAAAATGCTAGAAAGTGCAAGAAGGACGTCAAGTAGATGACAGAAAAAGTGACAGAAGGCGGTACAACTTTCATTTTAGAACCAATTATGAACCAAGATGGAAAAAACAAAAAAGAAATAAAGATCTAACAGAAAGTGGGGCTTGTTCTTGTAAGCTTTGCAGTGTTTCGGTTTGTTGTATATTCAGCCAAAAATTAGGTTTTTTTTGTTTGTTTTATAAATTGTAATTTATTAATTCAGTCTTCTGGCAGCTGATGGTTATTCAGCATGTCCTTTTTACCCGTCCTTCATTTGCAAGATGTCTGGGGGATTTCTTGTAATAACTGCCTGTTTCAAATCCACCACCACATCTCCATCTCCATGGTTTTTTTCTTCCTTAACACTCCATTTCTTTACCCTTTTGTGTCGCCCCTTGGTGGATTTACTCGAGTGTTTAGGACCGCTGTCACGTTGAAAGGTCCACTTCTGGTGCAAGTTCAACTTTTGAACAGATGGCCTCAAAAATCGTCAAGCACCCTTTGAGATGTTGCAGAATTTACAAATTCAGTGGCTACAAGCTGCCGTGTTTCTGAGGCAGTGAAACTAAAAGAAACCAGAATATTTACACCATTTAGCTTCACAGTTGCTATGAGGTTTTTCTCTTGAGATATTCTTTTATCAAGACTAAAAATGTTCCTCTAGCTTTGATTTATCTGTCAGTGCACATTTTTCCAAAAATGTCCCCTTCTTTCCTTAAACAGTACATTCAGTGGCAAACTAATTCTGCTCTAATGTTCGTACTGGATTGCAAAGGCGTTTTCCTAGTACGCCTCGCGTATAGGTCACATTTTTGCAATCTCAGATACTGTGAGCTGTAGAGTTCACGGTGTGAGTGTGACACATTTTTGGATTCATGAAGATGTCTACTCGCATCAAAAACTCTACTCTTGGACAGAATTTGCTATGATGGGCAGTCAATAAATCACCCTCACATTCACACCTACGGCCAATTTAGAATCACCAGTTAACCTACCCAAATGTCTTTGGACTGTAGATCAAACTCAGGACCCTCTTGCTGTGAAGCAGAGCTGCAGCTAACCTGTACTTTTGTTTTCACTCGCTGGTTAGATCCAAACACCAAACACTGCTTGATTATGATGAGCTACAGTAGGATTACTTGAGTTGCAATCATAAACCTGCTATGTGGAAAGCAACAATTAGGAGCAATAGACCTGTTTTACTGATCCGATGTGTCGGGGCACAGACACCAAAGAACACTTTCTGCATAAATGAGCCATGTCCGCTGCTTTGACCTTTTAATGATCGTTAAACTATTTATGTTATCCAAAAAAGGAGCTCCTCTTTGGCTATAGCATCCAAATATTCCTGCTAACCAGTGTTGCTGGGAAAGCCATGAGTTAGTGTTGTGTTACCACTATTAATGGTAACGGAGAAGATCTCAGCATCAGGCTTCTGCTTAATGGAGAAGTGGATTCAAATCACCGAGCATGGCTAATGGTCTTAGTGAGAGCAGAAAGAAAGTGTCTGGAGACCAGGTAGCAACACTCACATTCCCCTGAGAGCCAGAGTTTATCAAATTTCTATTTAAAATTCCAATAAGCAGTTTTGGGGGAGGGGGCCCTCTTGTCCGAGCTGTTTCAGGTAACCAGACTCTTTGTTGGTCGCTAAGCAGGAGGAATCAATATCATATCAGGGCCCAGTGGAACACCTGACAGTTCAATTTCACAGCAAGCCTCGAAATCAATACCTTTGGAATAGTTTTGGACTTTCCCAAAGGCTACCCACTGGAGTTAATCTATGGTGTCATTAGCTCGGGTCACAGCGTGCATGGTCATTACACTGTGTAACAATAAATGTTCATAAAAGACGACACGCTTTGTCCTCTTGTGCTCGACTGCAACCTCTAATTGAAGTAAATTCATTCACGAGGTAGGGCGGGCGTCTGATCGACTGGTCCTGCAGCTCCTCTTTGTAATTCACGTCCAAGACAATGTTGGTGGGAGGGGGTGCTGGCATGTGTCAGGCTGATCTGAGGTGTACAAAGCACAGGAAATTGAACAAGGCTTTATCAAGCAGAAAATGTGTTAAAGTGTTTAGTTTGTGCTAAGGGGAAGGATTGTTTACCCTTGAAACATAGTGGCAGTTACACTTTTTTTTTTCCCCAAGTCCTTCAGACAAATAACGACTTCGAAAAGTGATTTTAGACACGCTGGGGGAAGAACCACGGACATCCATCATGATCTCCACTTATTTGCCCATCATTTGGTACCCGGTTGAAACATAACATCCTGAGCCAAACGCTGACCATCAATTACTAATGCAGCGAGAGGTAAACTGCAGCAAGAAGGCGCGATGCAATCAGTCAGAGGGGAGAAATAATTAAAGCCATTTTGATTTTAGTGGCTCAACCAAATCTGTTAAATGAGACCTTAGCCAACCACATAAATCAGCATGGGTCCAACTTTAATGTTGCAGATTCTGAATGGAAACCAAAGAAAGAAGAGAAAAAAGAACCTCCGTCTCTATTTATTGAAGCTTAGCTGAAATGGTCTGTCAAAATATACCACGGAAACCCAGTGGAAAATGACACAAGCAGCCCAGCTTATGAGTGGCACGGTGGTTTTGGCCTGAGCCCACTCCAAACTGGAGTCTTTTTTCCCCTCTCTGGATGGGGAGGGGGTCCGAACAGGAAATGGCCAAGCAGGAGAGTAATGGCTAATATTCTGCGTAATGGCAAGGTTTTGCTGCTGGATTCTCAAGGTCATAGCTTGTTTCTGTGGCTGAAATACACATTTAGATTAAAGATATTTTATAATTGGATTTCTGGAGAACTTGCATGCCCGCCTCCTTGGATCTATCCCAGCTTTCTGTATATTCTACACAAATATTGTACAAAAATGACATCAGTTAGGGAGACAAAAACAAAATCATAATGATTTTTCCTTCAGTACAGTGCACTTAGCCACTGACAGGAATTACTCTGCGGCAGGGAGAGCATATTTGGAAGTCCTGGTTTTTCAGGGATATCTGAAACTGGCTATTTTCGAGACAAAAATGCAGAGGTTTGCCTGACAAGTGGCATCATTTCTGGGATTCTGGCCCCAGTGCAGATATTCACACTCCTTCCATATCCTCTGCTTATATCCCAGCTGTATAATTTACTGTAAGGTTTGATGCAGAGGTCCAAAATTGTCCAAAATCGTCAATTTTCTTCCCAACACTCCACTTAAGTGCTCATTTGGAGGCTTCGTTGAAATGTGAATAAAACCATGAGTTAAAAGGTCAGAGGCTGGGATTAGAGCAGGAGAAATGATCCTCATTATTGACAGTGTGTGTTGTAATCAGCTAATCAGAAATCCACATTTGTAAAATATGTTAGTGTAGGTGTAAGTGTAGGCTTCACTTTGTTTGTCATATATGGAAACATGTGCACATTTTTTCTTTACAGTATGCCTGTGAGTTCAGAGGATCCCAGGTGTTTTGGTCAGTGTAATAGAATTTCTAGTCTACCTCATAAAAGTTCATGATCATGAGATCTGGATCTTGTAGCTATGAAACTATTATTTCATAATTACAATAAGCTAACAGGGTCTCAGTGAAAACCATTCAGAATCTGTCTGAGAATCCTGATGTTTTTAAAGTTTTATGTCTGTACTTGTTAATGCATTTCTATACATGGAAGTAGTGAGCCCCTCTCCCTCCTTCACAAAGTGTATTGTAATACCTGAGAAAGGTTTTACTGCACTTACTGTACCATTAACCTGCTTCTGTCAGCATACAGTCTGTGTGAGGTGAGAAAGGAGATAGTAGTATGGCTGAATGGCAGCTGTGTGTGGTCGAGTTTGAATTCACATGAAGCTAAAATAAGACTAATGCAGATAATCAGATAAATGACTGCTGTTTTTATTTAGTCTCGTTACAATTTATTATCTTTCTAAAAACATCAGTTCTCTACCTTCGGTAGGTTCTATATAATACAATCGAATATATATGAAGATATAGATATAGTTTTTGGGGTTTTTTTTGGTGGAGACCAATTCCAAGTAGTACATTTAATCACAAGGTGATTGTACAGGTTGCATAGTTGGAGGCAACCAGTCTCCAAACAATCACAGTCCATTATGGCTGACCACAATCGCTCTTAGACAAACTGGTAAAGGTTTGCAAATAACTGCTGTCTTATTTATAAAAACGGACAGATTGCCAACACATTGCAATCCCTCTGGGTCAGTCTGCACTGATGAGCAACTTGTTTGCAGTACGTGACTCAACTCAACTGGCTGCCAACTAGTTGTATTCTGGTTGTATTGCTATGTAAACACAAGGTTGTGGACATCATGTTGCAGTTCTACAGCAATTACATCTCTATTTGTAGAGGAATTAAATAAAAAAATAAAAAAATGAAATCCATGAGATTCTGCTTGGACTCTGAGTGTAAATAGTTGATGCATGTTTAATGTGAATTTATAGTGTTGTAGACAGCAACAGATTGGCAACAGACAGCAACAGATATGCAGTTTTCACCAATTACAGTTAATCACCCTTATTACTGTTATAATAAAAAACAGATTGCATGTACTCGCCAAATTGACCTCCATTCAATCAAAAACTGGCAACAGACTTCTTTCTTATTTAATTATATAATTCCATCTTATTTTACTGCCATACTGATGTAATGGCGTTTTATTTCATACCCTTTCAAAGGCGACGAGACTGCACAGTCGCAATAATTTTGGTTATGCCGTGGTTTCCAACCACTGTTTTCTGGTGTTTCTAGAGTTTAACTGTAGCATTAAACATAAAGGATTTAAAAGAACTAAAAGGATGCAGTCTCGGGGGTCTCATTCATTTAACACTACGATCAGAAACATGAAACAAAGCTGTCATTATTAGATCGGAAACTGGTGCATCCCTCCTCCAGGTCTTTGGAGGAGATAAAGGTAAAAGGTGAGTGAAAACAGTTTTACTTTTTCTTGTAAGAAGGAGAATCAGATTCCTCATCGTGTGATCATCAGTGTTCATTACAGCTACAGATGTGCTCAGTATTACCTGGAAATATGGGAGCTATTACAACCTCAAGGCCATTAAAGCCCTCAGGCTGCATTTTAGGTATTGATTACAGTCATCTGTCTGTTTAATGATATTTTGGACATGTGCTGTAATTGCTTTAATAAATAAATGTAAACGACAAAGTGGAGGATTGTCATCTTAACGCGATCCACACCTTAAAGGGGGCTCTTTTTATTTTAATTGATCCAGAAGGCTCCTTAAATATCACGCACACATCCACAGAGCAGCTCAGCCCCACCACAGAGCTGCAAAGGAAGGCTCGTCCATAATGACTACTGGAGCAGAAACATGAGTCAGAAGGAAGGGATGAACGCTATACAAACAAAGCTCCGGAGCCACACCGTGGAAATAACAAGCAGCTGAGGACAGTAAAACATGAGAGGTGAAACCTGCGGCGTCTAATTTGTATGACTGAAACATTTCCATCAGTTTATATGAAGAGACTTCAAATCAGCACAATGTTTAGTCTGAGGAACGCATTTTTGGCTTTACATATGAGCTGTATCATACCAGCAAAGTTTGACTAAAGTGAGCAAAAACATTTCAACCAGGTCACATCTGTGGAAAGGAAGCAGGCAGAAAAACACAATGTGAAAGGTTGGGGTTAAATGGAATTGTGAGAAATAATTCACACTTTCATTTTTCCATGTTTCTGTAATTTTGCAGTAATTGCATCCATACTGGATCGTTTATTTTACTTCCCAAAGTAAAAAAAAAAACCCTTCAGTATCCAAAATATTCCTAGAAGCAAGTCTTGCAACTTGGCAGCCATCTTGAAATGAATCCAAGGAGATATTTTGAAGCCCTTATCGGAATGAATGTGGGGAAACTTAATTTTATTGGTTATTGTGACATAAAATTGCATCTTAAGAATCACCAATCAAATCATTAAAATAAAGCTTAAAAAAAAAGAATTCAAAAAAATGAACCAGTGAGTTATACGACCAACACTCTTATCCTCTTGATGGCTTTTGAATATTCTCACGATCTCAATGACCTTGGTGCAGATTCTGTCTGAAACAAGCTGTTTTAGCTAGTTCCTGTGCCTGAAATGTCCCATCATTTCTCCATGGTGTTTTTTCGGATTCATGAGCACAAAAAAAAAATGCTCATAGCAGTCTGCATCCTAAACTTTAGGCTGATGGGGATTACTTGATTATTTTGGCCATATTTAATATGAACATCCACCACAGGAAATATATTCAGAAATTAAGGAAACGCAGAAAAGCTCCAGTTTTATTACAAAAAAAAAAGCATACAACTAAAACCACATTATTCATCATTTGGCAAAGCGTGTATCTCTTACCATCATCCTTTCCATGGCTTGGGGAAAGTACAGTGCATTCTCATTAAAACTCAAAACAATAAAAGGGGAATAGACTTCCATGGGCGGTACTCTGAGCACTGAGAAATTACATCTAAATATTAAAGAGCAATCTGTCTTTCCAGGAACAGACCGGGAACCAAAGAAACATCCATATACAGGCCGCTGGCTCTAATTTTTTAAGTGCTCTGAGGACCACAAACAAAATCCTGCTTGTTGACATAAAATAAAACCTGCATGGAGGTCAGAGACAAAATAAATGAGCATTTTGATAAGCCAGCCCTTATTAAGCACAGTTTTTGCACTGAATTTGTGCACATGTATAAAACGTCTTCAGGGCTTTTCCGTATTTACTACTAAAAGTGCAAAGCATGCCCGTGGCATATTTGTAACTCACTGTGCTGCCTTTAAATTAACTAGAAAGGAAATGTTACACAGACATGTTGAATTTCAATATATATTGCTAAATAAATATCAAATACAAGCTATTTAAGTTTTATGATATGTCTTGTAGGGATTATTTCTGCGTGAATTCTTGTTAGATGACCAGTACTGCAGAAAGCTTGTTGGTGCTGCTCCCGTAATGAAAGAAAATTTAGTTTAATAACAAAACCCAGGTCCAATTCAAATACACTGGTTGGTAAAACCTTAAAAATATGATCTGAGCAATGCAGTGGTGGTTTTGAAGTTTTGAAGGTCCACTTGGGTTTCACCAGTGCTTGAAAATAAACTAATTAGATTTTCTCTATAAACGTGTTAGACAATGCGACTGCACACATCTGGATGCTGGAGTTAAGGCTGTTGCTGCTTGTCCTACCTGTTGCTTACTGTGCATGCAGAGATGTACACAGACCAGCAGATCTCGGTGTTCTGTCTCTGTCTCGCGGTAACTGTCACAGCAGGTTGGTAAGTTCGACATTCCCCTGACCGGTCAAAGCCGCCAGGGTTAGCAACATGTCTGCCAGAAGCCCGGGCAGGTTTTGGCGTTAACTTGCTCAGAAACAGACACAATCTTTCCAAAGTGACGGTATGTTTCACATTTAGCGTTAAAAATCTGTTTGCTATTCACATTCTTCAGAATTTTCCAGATTTAGGGTCAATTTTATTGCAGTTACCAGCCCAGGCTTGTTTAATGAACACCGACACTACAGGCTGTAATAATACATAAAACTGATCAAATAGTCACCCTGCATAGCCTACAACACTCAGTGATTCTCAGACAGGCCAATCCCTTCATCATGTCAGCTGGGCAATGATGACATGTGCTGGTTCTTGTAGCATTTAAGAGTTACAGAGATGTGAACGCGTCCAGACGTGTTTTTATTTGAAAGAATAGGTGCTTGAATTTGTTCTTCGCCCACGTTTGGCACCTCGACACCCCTGAGCGGGTTGAGTAAAATCCTTACTTCCATTACATCAACAGTGGGAAACACTTCATGCCAGTTAATCAGTCTGAGCTTGGCTCTCTCCAACTCTGCTCTCACAGCTTTCCTGGAATGTTCAAGTTGGCAATTATTTTGCAGTTCAGCAATAAAAACAGCCAGGCAGTTAGACCGTACCGAGTAAGCTGTTGTAGAAATCCCTTTACATGCACTTATCCTGCACCTTTACTCCATTAAGACTGCTTAAATTCCATAATTACACGCTATATCGCTGGATCTCGGTCACACTTTGTAAGACATCACAGTGCAGACACCAAACTGCTCCTCGGTGGGTGAATTTTTCCAGAAGTAAAGACCAGGGCTTCCACATGTGCTCTGCATGTCACAGCTGGTTTAGCTCAACTCCGTGTGTCCTGTCACTTCACTCAGCGCTCAGTTAGCCGTGGCTCAGTTAGCCGTGGGGTCAGGCTGGGACTGTCTTCCCTTTTAATGAACCAGCAGATAATGGCCTATAGGGGCCCAGGAGAGACATGACACAAATTGCAATGTCCTTTGACTGGGATTAGTGGTAATTACTGTTAGCCTTGGCAGATCAATGGGGTAGCAGCACAACACGTAGAGGCCACCCCGTGTCACACGCTAGCTTGATACCAGCAGTCATAAATGCACAAACAAAGGAAACGGGACCTGACGGGAACGGTCTCACACCCCTCCGCTTCTCTTCACGGTGCTCGCATTTGTTGCTCCCAGACAATGATGACAGCTCGTAGCTGTGCTGAGTTGAGGTTCACACTCTGACTTTGTTGCACTAAACACCATCCACCTCGTGTAACAGTCACACACCCAAGTTTAAGCTATTCAAACAGATCTGGGATGGCTTTGGCATATGGATATGTAAAGTGAAGGTGACAGTGCATCTAAAACTACATTTAGTCTAGTGTCTGTAAGAGGGCGGCTCCTCTGGGTGTAAAATTCAGTCTCACTCTATCGATGTCTATAAGGGAATGACCCTGCTACTCAGTCGATCTGTGACCTCAGTAAAAACTTTCCTGATGGGTTATGGGCTCAGTCGCTAGTTTTTGCATTTTATTAAATATAAAATTATATGTATTTTGTTCATTATGTTCCCATTAGAGTCAGAGAGAACAATAAAGCAGGGAGTGATTAAGGGTTTGGCTATCTTGTGATTGACAAGTCAGTCTGCTCTTTGGTTTCTAAATCAAATTCACTCCTTGATTTTTTTTCATGTTGAAAAAGCTCACAATCGGTCGGCAAGGTGTGCATCTTTTATATAAGCCTACAGTCAGATTAAGGCCATCTCTACACTAATACGTTTTCGTTTGAAAACGCATCTTTTTCTCTCCGTTTTGGCCTTCCGTCCATACTGAGAGAGCGTTTTTAGTCAAGGAAAACTTTTTGAGAATGCTCTCCAAAGTGGCTAAATATGAAAATGCCGTTTTCGCGTCACAGTGTGGGCTGCGAAAACAGACGCTTTCGAAAACAATGACGCATTTTAGTCATATTATGCAGTCATGTGACCAATTCAACTAAGATGGCGGATGGCTTTGTACAGCTGTTGTTTTGTTTGCTCTCAATTTTGACAGCCCTATTAAAGATTAATATCAGTTTGTAAATCCTCCAGATAGCTCGCTCGCTTTTGGAACTTTGTACTCTTGCAGCAACAACTCCACCTCATTGTCAGTCCATTTAAAAAACTCTGTGCATTTCCTCGACATTTTGCTGCGACTTTTCAAAGAGCCGGAAAGTAAATAAACGGCAGACGGAAAAGACGCAGATCGAATCGTCTTACGTTTCATGCATGCGCGGTACAGGAAGGTAAGCGTTTTCAGTGTGGATGAAAACGACTGAAAACAATAGTGTGGACGCGGGGCGTTTTTAGATGAAAACGCCGTTTTCAGATTTATCCAGATTAGTGTAGACGTAGCCTATGGGGCTGAACCCTGTCTACACATGTATAATCTCCATTGAGCAACACTGGAATGGCTAGTTTGACATAGTGGACCAACCAAATTCAAGCTTTATTAAAGTGGACTTACTTATTCTGCTCATGTCCAGAGCCATACTTTTCTTCATAGACTATACTACAGCAGCTTTGCATGAGTCACAGTTGAAAATAATCCTTATTTATCTGATTCTGGGCCTTAATACAGCCCTTTATTTCATCCTTTACTAAACATGCTGTTCCAGCTCCTTCACCTTTTCGGGACTTGGCTGTCTCTCAGAAACAGCAGGTAGGTGGAGCCTCTACCTCACAGCCAAAGATGAGTGTCTCAGATGATAATTAGGTAAATCCACTCTGTATGACATTATACATAGCTAAAGATAAATTAAAAAAAACTGTTTAGAGCCATCTGCAGCATGAGCTTTTGGATCACAGGGTTTACTGCACAAAAACTGACTAAAGTTTCAAATGGAAGGGTGCAGCTTTAGGTTCAATACTTCAGGTGATCAATGGCCGGAGCTATAAATTAATGTTAAAGCTGAAGTATCATGTAAGCACTAAACATCTGGTCACCTTAATGAGAATGTGCACACAGGTTTGAAATCATGTAATACCTAATGGTTTTTTTGCCTCCAGCCTCCGGCAAGAGCACATCCCTGTTGACTAATGTGAATTTCGTGCCCTGACGTCTCAATGAGTGCCATCATACGAGTCAAATGAATGCCATTCCCGTCCTCTTTAATCTCTATTTCTGCCTGCTCCCTCATCAGCCTGCCTGGTATGCAGATGATGTCACCCTGAGTCGGCGTTGTCAGAGAGCAGAGTGTCGCTCCTCTTACCTCTGCAGTGTGGAGACGAACCCCTGATTAATGGCTCTGGCTCTGCTCTCATGGGTTTTTAATTAAAGCAGCCAGACAGATCCATGGACATAAAGGCGCAAACATGAATTTAAACCACACTGACACATACAATGTGAAGAAGACTGGGATTTAATTGAAAGAGTGGAATTTAAGGGGGGGATACAAATAGAGTGCTCCTTTATGGTGTGACAACACTCACCTCTGACCTCCCACTGTGTGAGAATGCTCGTGGTTAGTCCATTACAGCAGCGTAAATCTACACGAGGAGAGGGAGGCACGATTAGAGCACATACTTTGAGGCCATGCAGACGAGTAAGACTTGTAGAAAAATGAAAAAGTCAAATAGAGTAGTTATATAGTTATATAGTTACTATACAGCCAGAGGACAAATTAAATGAAAAACATGAAGCCCTGACCTGTATTGTGAGGGGATCTGGTTCTGCTTTTCACTGATTATTTCCAATTACTTCTAGTAGCTTCCTTAATTCAGTGTTAAACTAATGAAACACAAGTTCATCCTGCTGAATCTCTGAAAAGATTTTAACAAAAACAAAAACAAAAAAGAAGCTAATGTGAAGGTGACAAAAGTCAAATACCAAAAGTTCTTCTAACATTTACTTGATGTTATTCCTGGGAGTGAGTCAGTCCCCATAGACTCACAGGTTAAAATGTCTAATAATAAAATAAACATGCTTTCAGCTTGATACAGTCTCCATAGCTCATTTCACCTTCATGACAACTTATAACTCAGATATTTGTCTTTTGTAGGCTTACATTTTGGGGCCAGCATAGGTGGTTGTAGCTGCTAGCTGTCTGCTAGGCTTCACCCCAGCTAATTGAAGTCACTGAACTGGAACTCAGGATGGTAATTGTGCTGTTTGAGCCTTTGGAGCATTTGCAATATAATTTTCTGACCAATAATATGGCTGTTGTGGATTAATTAAACTAGCAGACCAACCAAGAAGTCTGAGCTCCAGTTTTAGCCAAATTATGGGATTTTATTTGGATGTCACAAAGTACTAATTATCAGATTTCTGTGTCTGTGTGATGCTCCAGTACAGTCTGCAGATACAGCTTGATAACCAAGCTAACTAGCATTAACTGACAACTTAGAACTCAGCTCTCTCATCCAAATATGGTCACTTCTGACTCAAAAAAGCCAATATGGCTCCTTCCAAACTGTTAATCTTAAGGCTTTGAAATATGAAATCCAAAACTAATAGGTAAGGTCACGGTTTCCATCTTTTATATACAGTCTATGGTTAAAACAATACTTTAGCAATGCACTTTTCACATTCAAAGTCATATAAATTCTTTATATGTTCAGGAAGTGTTGTATTTTCTTGATAACAGTTTTGAGAGGATCTAGTCTGTCTGTTTCCAGCTGTAAATGTTTATTCTTGGATTTTTACTAAAGTAGCTTTGCATGATTCACAGTTGAAAATAATCCTTTATCTTATACTGGGCCTTCACTCCATCTTCTGCTTGAAACCAGTTGCTTTAGCTCCTCACAAACATAACGTTTGTTAGCCATGGCTGAAACCAAACTTTAGCAATGTTTAAAATGAAGATCCACCATCAGAATAGGAGATATATGACAGGAAGTAAAGGGAAAGCACAGCTGTTAAACATGGCCTGCTTTTCTTATATATACAGTTGTTAAAATCAATGCACTAAGCAACAATAAACTTTTTGTGATGAGTGAAATGCACATGATCATGATTTTAAAAGCTGAGCTCAAACTTTAAGGAGAAAAGGGGTAGCACTACAGAAGCACAAAAAGAAGACAAGTAGACCTTTCAACTAATGGTCTGGTTCCCTGAAGCTGGGGTAAACATGCTCCAGCCACTGTTTTGAGAATTTTCTCTGGATATATTATTATCTTTGCGCCATGAAGTGTCCTCTTAGTCACACCATCCTGTCTCTCATTTGTTCAAGTTGTCATCCCACATCTGAGCGACCCAGCGTCTGTAAACGATTTTAATGAGAAAAAGTTGTGTGGCACCTTAAAAAGGACAACAAAAATATTGTGATGGTTACAGAGAAGTAGGTGGAAGACGCTGCCGGCACTGGGCTCTCTAACCTGATGAATGCTCACTGCCTCATGTAGACCCAGATTAAAGAAGCTGCCACAGACAGGAAGGCCAACGAGAGCGTTTTTGATCTTATTTCATTCGATTTGGGCAGCTGCAGCAGACACACGGCGATGCGCTTTTAAGGACGCGTACCGGAGGAATACGCACCGCCACCCTTCACAGGCCCGGTCTCCAGTGATTCGGATTAAAGGCTTTATTGGTGCAGCTCGGCGGAGGTTTTATTGTGTTTGGTTTAATTGGCATAAAGCGGGTCTCCTCTGAGATGCTTTATTATTTTAAACAGTGTAATGAGGTTTATGTAGCGCCGAGGGAGCAGAAGCCAAGGCAGGTTTTGCATCCATCATAAACAGAGAGAAGCTATAATGGGATCAGTGGCTGCAGGAAATAACAGGAGGAAATGATAGCGGGGTTATTCCATACAAAACAAGTTCCCACCTGACCCCTTCAGGATCAGCTCATTCTTTCTAACAATAACTTTGGTCTATTAAATTATTCCGTGAAAAAAAAAAAAATTACCTTATGTTATGAATATTTGCAGAGTAACAGGCCCTCGAAACATACATTTAATTAACATTGTTTTCTCTCGGAGTACAGGAGACATCTACAATGAAATTTCCAGGGTTGAAAAACACGTTTAAACTCTGTTAAGACCTGATCAAAGAGAATCTGCTTGTGAACACAGAATTCAAAAACAATAAATTAATAAGGTTTAAGCACATGTGTGCACAGTGCATACAAGTTCAGCTGCTAGCACCACTGTTTGAGGTCACAAAACAGATTCATGAAAGCACCAGGGGGCTAAAAAAAGGCAGAAGACTGCTGATGGGCTGCTAACTAAGACACTAAAACCTAAGAATAAACCGAATGTTACCTGTTGAGGGCGTGGGTAGAGTTGTTTGTTCCGCCTGTTTGGGGGGGAACTGTGCGACGGTGGTCTAAAAACAAAGTCACCCTGCGTCACCAGCATGTGTCCGTTGGGCGGACACACAAAAAAAAAGATGGCCGATTGGGTTGTTTGGCAGCACAGCATGTTCCAATTTCTCGAGTTAATGGAAAATTTTTCCTTGCTTCCTTGTCACGTTTCCCGGGGCCAGACACGGACCGTCACCAGGTAAATAACAACAACAACAACAAGCCTGATCCGGGCCTCGCTGCTCCTCTGCACTGCCCGGAAATATCACAGCCAACGTGTTTGCTTCTCAGAGGTGTGGCGTTAGGAGGAGGAAGGGAGCGAGAAAAACAAATGTTGGCTCAGTTTCTTTTTGGAGGAGCTACAAGGCTGCCGGCCAAACACTGGCCATCACCACCGCATTCAATATGATCCCTAAAATCAACAGACGTGACGAGCGGCGAGGCTGGCCGAACACGAATTATGGTGCAGGCCCACAGAGGTTTTTCATCTGCTGTCTGTGCCTCTTTCTTCTGACATCTGCTGGGATGTCGCTCCCTCTCTCTCGCTGAGGATACTCAGTGGCATCATCACACAAACTCTGTTGTTCTTAATGAATGCAGACAGATGAGGCTTACAGGGTTTGGCTCCACAGTGCACTGCTGTCTTTCTTAAACCAACAGATCAGCTGTTAATGATGCTGATTTCGATTGCTACCAAATAAAAGCATTTATCTTTGTTTCTTCCTCTTATTTTTTTCTACAGGGTATATATTCTTTTCTTTTTCTCTGAGTATCACCCACTTTGACCTTTGGCAGTCTTTTTACAGCAGAGGTAGGAGAAAGCTCGCCCGCAGCCTCGCATTATCGGATGAGGCAGCTGACAAATGTGACAGCGTTCACGCGTGAACTTCGATTAATCTCCCAAACGATGCGCGGCCTAATGGGAAGAGGACTTACGAGGGGAAACCGCCGCTTTCTGCTCTTCCTCCAGGACACGAGCAGAGAGTGATGTCCTGTTGCAATCAGATTACTCGGACTATTTCCTAAAACCAGGCACAAGAAAAGACCTCCACTCCTCCTTCACTCCTTCCGATTTATTTCACCGGCCTCTGTTAATTCCCACATGGGGACATTCATCTTTTTTCCTCTCCACTTTTTGTTCAGCAGAATTTAATCTTTTCCATTTTTACAAATCATTTTTCTTTTCCTGTACTCTGATTACACTCAGAGACAGTCTGTGACAGATTCAAGCTCACACCCTGCATATGCATCGTACTCTAAGATCAGATGGTGGAAGAAGCAATGCGAAAATCTTTAACTTAACTAAACCTTCCTGTACCACAGTTTAAGACTGCTCTATAAGACAGCTCTCATCAGGAGATACTTTAGAGTAAAAGCATTCACTCTTTATATTTGCCCTCAACCAGGGCTGAAAATTGAAGCCAAAAACTGAGGCTTGCTCTAAAGTGAGTCAAAAGGTAGCTGTAGCTGCTAGCTGTCTGCTATAACCTCAGCTAATTGGAGTCCCTTGTTTGCGCTTTTCAAAGTCTTTTGGAGCATACCCTGGCCTCCACAATTTGCATCAAGCAGCAATCATAAAAAGGATCGAAGCTGAATTTTAGAAACCTGAAGGTCAACAGGAATGTATCAGAAAAAGCTACAAATTCATATTTGTTTAGCCTGCTGTAGCTTTAGACTGCATTTCCGCTGCGGTTTCTCGACGCCCGGCCATTTCAGAACCACTGGTTTTAAGCAAATAAACCAGTTGGCGTGTAAAACATGTCCGCTTACTAACATTAGGAAGCATAAAAAGACTTCCTGGAGACATAATGCATAGACAGACTGAGATTTTAAGTTTTTACGAGTTTCAGCTGTTGTTTTATCCCCCCCTCCACCACCCCCAATGAAGATTTGCTGCTGTAGTCATTTCTGTGCCGACATGTCAAAAACTCTGTCACAGCTGCAGCAGCATGCCATGCGAAGCAAACCTGACGGCATAAAATTCATGTTTCATTACTTGTCCGTCCCTGCCTTCTGACATGTCTGTTAGGAAAAGAAAAGAAAGAGTTGTTGTTTATGCAGATGTAAGCAGGAAAACTTAATGACCTCGTCTAACATCACCAAATATTCCTGCCACTCACACTGATCTCTGACGTGCTCTCTGCTCGGCCCGTGTTGCTACCTCAGCTGCCGTGGGAGTACCTGTGATGTGGAAGGAGAGGGAGAAGGCTCAGCTGACACCTTGTGGGAGTGTGTGTGGGGGTTTAGCTGCCGAGCCATATGGCTTACAGAGGGAAATGCAATAACGGTGCTTCAGCAATACAGACCAACAAAAAGCCTCCAAGTCAGCGACTCTGATGAGGACTTCAATATCTGTTCACCGGCCTGCCTGCGCCTGCACGCCTCTCGTTGTCTCATTAAGTCGGGCTGATGCAACCGCACCGAAACAAAACCTTCCCACCGGATCACGTCAGGAAGGAGAAGGCGTGCGAGCCTGCGCCTGACTGATACACAGCACCACCCAGATAAGTTTTGATCTCCTCTCACGTCCAGGTGTTGTGAAGCACCGCGGAGCATTTTGAAAGTTTTTGTCCACGAGTTTAACCTCACTGAGGCCAATTTTGGTAAAAATGTGAGGGTGGATGTAGCGATTCAGCAAATTCAGAGAGGCTGAAAGCTGCCAGGGCGCAGGGAGAGTATAACTGTGACATTTGCTGACATGCAGCTAAACCTCTGCAAACCTCCACCACCGCCAGCAACAATTTCTTAACCTTCCACCTTGCCTTTATATCCTGAAGCCCAGGCCCTGTTGGGGGGCTGAGAGCATGTCACTTTAATTGAAGGTTGAGTTACCTTTGACCTCTGGACTCTCAGGCTGCTCCTGTTATATCGATTTTGCTTTTTTTAATCAAAAACTCTATTTTTCTTGAAATTGCTCAAGGAAGTACACTTCAGATGGAGCTCTGCAAGATCTGATGAAGTCCTAAAACACCTTATTACATCTATCTATTAACTTATCCATCCACCTGTGTATTGTGCTTGCCTCTTTCAGTGTAGGGATAGGTTCATAGCCACATTGTGTAGAGTTTTCACGTGTCACGTGTTACATACGTGCAAATCATGTGAAATGCTTAAGCTAGAAGGGCCCAATCCAGGTACTTACAAATAGGTTACAATAATGCTAATAAGCATATGTAGTATAAAGCAATACAGAGGGAGGTGCAGCATATATAAAAAGGCAGTGAACTGAGGTCAGATTGCACTTGTATGTCTAATCATGTATTGCTCATGTGTGTAATTATTTCTTCAAGTTTCTTTCAGCTTTCGGAAAAACTCTGTTCTTTGGTCTGCTGTGTGATGTGATCTATCGATTTTATATCTCCTGCCAGGTCCTTTGGATGTCTTGGGTCCTTTATGAATCTCAAATTCTTCCTGAAGCACCGATTGTTTCGCTAAGCTGTGCACGCCAGTCTCTCAAGGACCTCACATTCCTGTCTGGTTCAGTTTCTGCCTCATTCACAAACTGTGTGCACCTCTAAACCTGTGATTAAACTGCAAGTACCTGAACCCTCAGTGAACAGACTTCCTGCTGTTGGGTTTGCATACACCAAAAAAAAGTAACTGCAAACATTACAAAATAACACATTATGACTTGCTTAGCAATGACCTTTTGACCCACAACAAGGGCTCCTAGTTAGGACTTCATCCTGCACTGCTCTGACACCCATAGCTCGTGATGGACACCTATTTTGTAAATCCCTTCATACTACCACTCTCCATCCATTTATCTATCCCAGGCTATTTGTCCTGTTCTGTATCCTATGATTAAAAAAAAATGTTAAAAACAACCCCCAAAACATTAGAACTGTCATTTCCAGTCCAGGATTTATCAGTCATGTCTTAACTTTGTCCTCTTGAAGTTTAAATGACAGGCAGGAGGACTGATTTCATGGTCATTTGCAAGCACACACACACACACACACACAAGGAGACAAACACACACACACAAAGGTCCAAAATAACTAAGGATAAATTTAATCTTCCCAGCAACCAAGCCAGAAATAAACTGTATTAAAAGTATGCAGAAAAGTCTCAGCGTATTACTTATTTCATCCTCTCCCTCACTATGCAGCAGCTGTTGAACTTTATAACAAAAAGGAGAAACAGTTTGATTCTCAACTAAAACATATTTAAACTACTGTAATGATTTCATGAACTGCTGGGCAGAACTGGGGCAATTTAATGTGTTTTTCTCCATGTTACTCTGTTTAACTTTGGAGCCAAATTAATTATCCCCGATGACACCGTGTTTCTCTAATTAAATGCAGTGTTGTTTCTCACTTAAGGCAGCTTAGCAGTGATCAAAAGCTCATGACATTCAAAAATATACATCTAACATATGAGGCTGGTGTGGAGTTTTGGAGGCGTTCAGAAAACAGCAGCTCTCCAAACTGAATCTGGTGCTGCATGAATATGAAACGACTCTGAAACTGTCCGGGCTGAGCTCACCTGCGCCTTTTTCTCTCTGCACCCAAACTTCAAATAGATTTTGAATTCTGTGCAGACACTCAGGCCACCAGTGACCTCATTTCGCAGGCTTCCTGCAGCGTTACAGTACAGGCCACGCAATGCGGCGTATAACCTGGTTTCTCTCTGACTGCGCCTCCATTTCTCTGCCAGCTCTCTCCATTCAGCAGGTGTCTGCTGTCCCGGCCCTGCACGGCACACTGCTGTGTCCTAAAACTGCTCTCGGCATGCTCAGATGCCTCCTCTACCCACAGCAGGAACATAAGAAAGGATTTGAGATTCACAAAGCAGCTTCATCGAGAACATTCCGTGTTATTGAGAAGACGGTGCAGATGATGTCCTGAAACATGGTGTCTAACCAGATGCTTAGCCTGGATGGCATCACCTTTGCCTCCAGTAACACTGTGAGGAACCTTGGAGTCATTCTTGCCCAGGATGTCTCCTTCAGTGCATACGCTTAACAAATATCAAAGGCTGACTTTTTTCGCCTATACACTATTCCCCAAATTAGAAAAATAAATCCTGTCTCAGAGTGATGCTGAAAAACAAATACGCATTCATTTCCTTTTTATCAGGCTCTTCTAAAAGCCTGATAATGAATAAAATGCTACAGTGTAGTACTAACAGGGATGAGAAAGAGATCATATTTCTTCAATATTAGCTTCTCTTCTTTGGCTCCCCGTTAATTCCAGAATTGTATTTAAAATCCTTCTCCTCACTTACAAGGTCTTGAAAGATCAGGCTCCATCTTGTCTTAAAGACCGCACAGTACCATATTATCCTAACAGAGCACTTGTCTCTCCGACTGCTGGCTTACCTGTGGTTCCTAATATTTTTAAAAGTAAAATATGGCTTCACCTATCAGCCCTTTCTATTATGGAAACAGCTTTCTAAGATTAGGCTTCAAACTTTCCTTTTTCATAAAGGTTATACTTAGAATTGGATCAGGTGACCTTGAACCACCCCTTAGTTTTGCTGCTATAGGATTGCCATTTTCCCATACCTGAGTCTGTTTTTTTTGGAAGTTTGTTCCTGTTAAAAGGAAGCTCTTCCTCCCTACTGTCTCCAAGTAGTGCTCAAAGTAGATCATCTGATCACTGGGGTTCTCTCTCAAATTTTACTGGGTCTTAACCTCAAGGTGACTGTTCTTCTCACCCGGTGCTATATAAAGAAAAATAAATTGAAATGAATTGAAACCTGTTTTGTGAGAGCTGATGAATCGCCCTTGTTTGGTGGCAGGATTGACGTGGAAAGTTACAGGAGGTACCAGCTGTTTTTTTCTGGTCAAATTGCTTTTGCCACACAGACGTCATCGGTGAAATATGAGGTCAGCGACCTGTGGGATGACGAGAAAAAAATCATCATATCACCGCTGCGGGACACTAACTGTTTATGACGGCTGGCGATTCATTCCGTCACCATGGCACGTAACCTTTCCCTGTATTATCTTCTCCGTGGCTGCAGAACAAGGTGTCATCCACAAGGAAGAATCCGCTCTGCCAATTCGCCGTTCTGCGGTTCTTAACTTCAGCTTTGATCAGCCGGCGGGGCCGCTGATGGGAGCAAAGTCCTGCAACCCGAGCCGCCGCCCCTTGCACGCGCTGGAATATCTGTCAAGCGGTGAAATGATTTGTTATGCAAACCATTATTCATATCTGACAACATGCCGAGTGGCTACTTTGGTATTAATGGCCGCTCAAACTGGAAGGCCTTTATTGATGTTGACAGCCACACCTTCTGCAGAGCATACTCATCACACGAGCTTGCTGTGGGATTCGTAAATGAGGAAGAGTGATGGGGATTTACTATGTGTGCACATGTATTCCTGTGCCTGGTACATGTGGATATTTTCATTTAATAGCACATATTCAGGACATATTCTGTCAATGGGTTCATCTGTTAACACAACATGTGCAGAGTTTTGTCTTGTTAATGTGTTGGATCGAAACAATTTTTTTTCCTTGGTTATTTCTTTCTGTTGGATATCTCATTTTGAGAAAACTGCGAAAATATATCTCACCATTCTGCCCTACTTATAGATCAGTGCAGACAAATATAAGATTGCACAAGATGAAGTTAAAAATAGTCCCTAAGTTGAGCAGAACTGATTCCAGTAGATCAGAATAGAATAGAATAGAATAGCTTTTTTATTGTCACTGTTACAAGAACAATGAAAGGCAGTTTGGCATCTCTCCATGTGTGTGGAGTACACAATAGCGTAAGTATTTACACAATAACAGACAAATTTACATTTACACAAGAAAGACATGTACAAGTTATACATACACCTGCAAACATACACGCACATACATACATATATGTATATATACATATATGCATCCGTACATACGTACACACACATATTTCCACATACACGCTTACATCTATATACATACACATACATGCCATCTAACTAGCAGGTGCATTGAGAGGTGCAGTGTGATCAGTGATATTGCACATTGAGTGGGGGGGTGCTGTTGGAACTATACTAAATAAGGTTATAATAAATACAGTTTAAA
>VUQG01022025.1:14531-52938 GCA_015106755.1 Etia nguti | reverse complement strand
TTAATACATTATTTAATTATGTTTTTTTTTTTTTTTTTCTCTAATTTTTTTTTTTTTTTTTTTAATTTTATTTACATCCTTTAAACAGTGCAGCCAATCCAAAGAAATCAATAAATTAAACACCGAACACTGACCAACAGAAAATTTGGGAACATCAGAAAAAGGACTTTCATGCAGCTAATATAAGATTGTCCAGCAATACCTAAAAAATCAAGCTGACCCTTCATGCCTTACAGCCACTTCATCAACCCAGATTAGATCCAAAGACAGTTTGTCTGGTTCTGATACACATTATGTTCGCGCTGCTCTGTTCATGTAAAAACAAACAAACAAAGGTTTTCCCCTGTCTTCATGTTGCTTCAGTGCTGGAGGGATGTTTACTTGTCCACCGGTGTCCAACAGATGTTTCAGGGGAGTGTGATCTAATTTGCAGTAGCCTTGCATTTGTAACCAGTGGCACACCATCTGCCGCTTTTACAATAAGGCACTTGTACGCAATTAGAAGTGTCAGTAATGAAGTGAAAGGACTGTCATACTGGTACGAGTGGCGTACATTAACAAGAACAGTGTGACAAGCAGGTTAATGCAGTTCAACATGAAAGACCAGGTGTTACCTGGTGAAATATCTTTACATTACAACTCATGAGAAAAATATGGTGGCATCACTCAGACCTCACATGGTGACTAATTCGACTCATTCATAGCAGTATAGGTTTTAGATTGAGGCTACAGTAAGTTTTCATACATATTTGTTTTTTTACACTGTTATGTCATCATAAGACATCCATAAAAAAAAAATCTACCAGAAATGTTCCTAAACAGAAAATGAGCACACGATATCTTAAATATTGCTTTTTTTCTTTCTTTTTTTTAATCTGAAACATGCGACAACGGTGCTCCTGTCGTGGCTACGGCATGTCATAGGCTGTATTGTGGTTTCGTGTTCTTATTCAAGTTACTCAGGCAATTGAATAAAGCCCTACAAAAGCCATCAATGAACTTTTTAAATGGCTTCTTAAGCCAACCCAGAGTACTCATCGAGCTAAGAAGACAACACATTCATCGAAATAGAAACATCCACCCAGTGCTTTAACCAGTACTAAAAAAAAAGTCATTTATATATAGAAAAATGCATTTTCTTTTCATTGCCCACATGAATCTTCAGTCTTACAGTAGTTAAGGCAAAAAGTAGTCTTTGTCATGGGCACTGGCTTCTTTACTATAATGTCCAGTATATCTGTGTGTGTCTGTTATGATCTGCATGTGGTGTTCATGCATGTCTTTGATTTTCAGTCCTTCTTTCTGATGTCAGACAGCGAAGCAGCAGTGCTCCCTGTGAGGGCTGGGAAACATACTCAGCAGCTCGACTGGTTTTTATATTGTTGTAGGCCTTCGGTACAATACTATGATATTGATTTACGGTAAAATTAGACTAAATAGGCTATGTAAGGCCTTCAGTAGGCTACAGTATTGAGAAAACACATCAGTATGTGAGCAATAATGAAGTAAAGTGTGCACAACATTTCGTGATCCCAGTCTCTGTGCACTTTTTTAGTCAGTTAATTCAACAGCAAAGACAGAATGAGTGCTGCACATTGTGATTTTTTTTTCTTTTTTTAAAAAGTCAGTTAGCGCTTCCAAGCAGGTTACGAGGTCCCGTCGCTCCAGTGTGTGGCCCATTCCTTTTTTTGGACACCTCCTGACTTCTCAGTCTGAAACTGAGGCCGGTCCTCGCGAGGAATCTTCACCGCGTGGTATTGAGGCAGTTTGTCCTTGTAGTGCGCTCGTCGGAAGAAGCCACACTATTGACCCAGGGAGGAAAGCAGGTCGGAGTGCGCACAGAAGAAGGGAAAGATGGATGGAGGAGGCAGAAGGGAAGGAAAACAGAATTAACCAGTGCCATGCATGAGTGACTGTGACAACTACATTTGTTTAACTGTGTTTGAGGAGGTGCTATATTACTCAATAGCATGCCTTCTAAGCAAAGTATACACTCTTATTTATTGCATTTAGGTAAAGCTTTATAGTGCATCTCACAGATAAGAAGGCAAAGTGATTACCTGATGACCAGCTGCAAACAAAGTGACTTTTTAATAAAAAATACATTTGAAACAGCACACACACCAAAAAGCACACCCTCATGCTTGACATTTATAAACTGGCACCAGCCGGAAGTGTCTGCGATTAACACACCAACACACTGAAGTACCATTAAGCAGATTTACACTCATTAAAAGGAACAAAGACACCCACTTATCCTAATGACAAGTTCAGTCTGGCACCTGGAAAAGTCGGTCGGTTATTGAATGCATGTCAAATAGGAGCGTTAATAGATTTTTAGGAAGAGGGGACCACGCCGTAGAAAGGAACAGTCTTCTGATGCCAGAATGAACAAGTGCAGATAACTGAAGAGTAAGAGGCACAAAACACAGCACAGCAGGCATGTTAAAGCCTTGAAGGAGGGATGGCTGGATGGTGTTCAATAGGCACAGATTAGGTGAACAGAAATAAAGGTTTTAAATTGTTTTACAGAACAAAACACTGAAAAAAGTTTCAGTGATCCAACAACTGAGACTAGCAAAGTAGCTGCTCATGGGAGACATTAATATTAAAGGTTGTTGTTAAAGTAAGAGACATTTAGGCTAATACCTAGCATTAGGCTATAAGTGCAACTAGCCACCTATGTAGAGATAGCAGATATGTGTTTCTTTAATAAAGTATGATGATTTCAGACACTTTAGAAGAATTAAATACGACAAAAATAGTTTTTTATTTTAAATTTGGGATCAAATCTTGAATGTAGGCAACACAGTTCATATACGCTCACTGGCCACTTTATTAGGTACACCTGTACAGATGCTTGTCAATTCAAAAGTCTTATCAGTCGGTCACATGGCAAGATCTCTGTATATTTAGGCAGACAGACATGGTCAAGATGACCTGCTGAAATTCAAACTGAGCATTAAAATGTGGAAGAAAAAAGTGATTTAAATGACTGAACGTGGCATGGTTGTTGATGCCAAAACGACGACGTCTATATCTTTCATAAATTGATGATTTGCTGGAATTATTCGACACAACCATCTCCAGGGTTTACAGAGACAGTATCCAGTGTCCTGCCTTGTTAGTGCCAAAGGTCAGAGGAGAATTGCTAGCGTCCTTTGAGCTGATGCAAGGCAAAGTTCAAATAACCAAAGCAAAGTGTGTGATGTTATCACTTCAATATGGACCAAATTCTCTGACGAACGTTTCCGGCACCTTGTTGAATCTGTCCGTGAAAAATTAAGGCAGCTCTGAAGGCAAAAGTGAGTCCAACTAGCGAGGTGTACGTAATAAAGTGGTTGTTTAGTATAAATGTTTTACCTATTTATTAAAGGTTTAATTTCAACACATAAAATATAACTATTTTATACCACTTTATGGAGCTAATAGCCTCTTATTTTAAATCCCAATCTGCCTGCAAACATTGTCCAGTAAAAGCGAGTGGTGGCAGAAAGTAGAAGCCACGTTCTGTCTATATTAAAGACTAAAGTAGGAAAATGCTAAGAATTTGGTAAATCTGTCTTTTTTCGTCATTATAATTTTTTTTCAAGGATGGAAATCTTTCTATTCATAGAAACAGTAAGAAAGGGAAAGAAGGCTTTACAAGAGATCAGTTCTCTTGTATCTCACGTGTCACCGCTATGATGCCACCTGAGATCATCTGAGCCTACATTTGCTGTCATGCTGTAATGAACACCACCGGCCTTCGAGTGACTAAAGGAACAAAAGCGACTGCAGGTGAAGATTTTTACCGCTTGGAGTGAGAGGAGGAGGGGAGAGCAGGCCAGAGGGGGTTATACTTTATATTATTGTTCTGTCGCCTGCTTCTCCGCCTCCGAGGGTTGGACCCCCAAATGGGCACGGTAGTACTCCGTCTCATATTGGTGGCGTCGCTCACTGCGTTTGAAGAACCCACACTGTGGCGGGGTAGTGGGGAAAACACAGATATATAACAGAGAGGGATTCCGGCAGTCCCCGATAGAAGTGAGAGGAAAGAAAAGGGAACAAAACACAGATTGGACCGTCACACAGAGGACAAACATGAGGACAGAAGAGGAAAGGCACAGGTGAGAGTGAGCTGGGAGGAATAAAACATTTACAGGAGAGATCAGAGCAAGGCAGACTAATAATGGACGGCCCAGAGTGAAGGCAACTGCAGTGACATCAAAGAGACGTCACTGACTACTCAGGATCCTGCAGCTGTTGAACTTTGGTGGAAAGGAAAAGAGTACTTGAGGACTGTAGTTAACTTACTTTACTGAAATATTCCCATTTATTGTGACTCCTGTATTTCTGCATTTCAGGTGGAAGTATTATTGTTTTAAATCCAAAGGAACCCTGTAAGGCCTGTAAGTGTATCCTATGAGTTTTTTAGACCTCTACATCATCAATTTTTAAATTGTAAAAGTAATTTTTAAGCAATAAACTGCAAAAATGATTCACCTAGAATATCATACTCATGTGTTATGCCAAACAGTAAGTCATAAGTGCATAAATGCAAATTAATTGTACAAATTTATATGATTTATTTTTTTTGTACGTATAAATTTCAATGTTATTTCATGGTTTTGGCTTCACGGGGTTAACATCTTATATGATCTGCGATCCATCTTAGAAAAATTGTTCACTTGCTGGTTAGCAAGCACTACTTTAAACAAATATAGTATAAGAAATTTCTCTAATAAATTGTGCAAATTATTAAATTATAAATTATTAAAAATTATTATTTTTAGTATTACAAAGAAAGTGTTTTTTACTCAGTTGTCAGCCAAAAGTAAATTGTCAATTTTGAATGTATTTTCTTTTCTAGGATGTATATTTTTTGACATCTTTGAGATTTTTCTCATAAAAAAATGACTACATAAATATTTATATGTAAACCTGTTCTACGTCTTATTTTCCTGTTTTGTTTTTTTTTTATCTTTCCACTACTGTTAATGATAAAGACCTACAACTGAATAAAACGACAAAGAACACACTGAAAAATTAAAGACAGTAAGATCATTTGAGATCTGATGGATTACCTTCCATAGCATGAGGACCAGCAGTGCCAGCAGCAGGACACCTGCCAGGATGGCAATGAGGATGATCCACCAGGGGATCCAGTACTGGTCAGTAACACCATGCTCGGGATAAATCATCACTGAAACCTGATAAGGAAGAAAGGATATTCAGCTCAAAGCTTGAAGAAATGCACAAACAGCAACTTAACAGTAAAAATGTGTATTTTTTAAATGAATGTGTGTGAAGTACCAGTGCAGCAGCATCCTTAAGGACCAGATGTTTGATGCTGGACTTCACAGTGATGTTGGCTCTGACCAGTAGCTCCAGAGCACTGACTGCTGGGAAGTCCTAAGAGACAGACAGAAACAAACCAAGTAGCAAGTTTGTGTTTAAAAACAAGGAAAACTGGCCTGCACTGAGTAATATTAAAATTTTAGCCAAAGCAACATAATGTTGGCTCTACTAATTACATCATATAAACTAGTCACACAGTGTTATGTAACACGTATTAGAGCCAAAACTATGAAATAGTGAGATTTAAAGAGAAAACAAACTAGACTCTATTTCCTTTAGGTGCTTTTGGCTGGTCCCTTATTTCCTAAGGGATCACTACGTGATTAAACGAGTCCGTCCAGATGCAAACATCATTTATCCGGGCTTGTGACCTCTTGTTTGTATCTCCTCCTCATCCAAGGAGGAGATACAAACAAGGCAAATTTAATGACATATTCAATTTCAAAATTGTAAATAAATTTCTATAAAAAAAGAGTTTCCAATAAATTCTATTGATGTTTAATGGAAAAGCAAACTAACATATTCATATATTCTTACTCTTTGATCTCAGTGAATATTAAAAGTTGAAAGTTCATTTGACTTGGTCGCCAGACATCATCTGTAACATACGAGCTTCCTGACATCAGTCGTTACTGTGTAAATGCATTTGCTGCAGTTATCACTCACTCGCTGCTCCCTGCAGCAGCTGTGACAGTAGGACTGAAGCTGAGCTTGAGAGTAATATTCAGAAAGGTGCTGATGTAATGACGACAGGCGTTTTCTTTCTTTTTTTAAAAAAATATTACCTCTATGAAACTGCTGTTCCACAGTCTGGCGTGGATTTTAAGCACGGCCTGACCGGAGAAGCTGTGGAGAGGACACTGGAACAGTACACAGCGTGCTGACCCCAACAGGCAATCCTACAAAACAAAGTGACACCTGAATGTAAACAGCAGTGAAAATTAAAGAGGCCAACGTGTTCACACTTTAAAACCGTTCAGTTGTTTGAGTGCATTGGCAGGAAATCAATAACCCACATTCTTGTCTTTCCTTGGCTCTCTGCTTCTTGTCCTTCTTACCAGTTTGAGCGACTTGCGTCTGTCTGAAGCTGCCACAGCTGGTGTGGTCTGTCCCACGCTGCCTTTCGTCATGATCTGACCTTCCTCCTCTGGGTGGGAGCGGCGTTTTCGCCCAACCTGCTGAAATAGATGCATTTATATGCGTGTTTCAAGAAAATGTTCAAAAAGGTTTTTTTCAAAATACAAACAAAAAGCATCTAATATATTTTCAGAGGTTTTTTTTCAGTTACCTCTCTCCTAAAACAGTGTATAACACAGAAAAAGAGAAGATTAAATGAATTGCTAAAATACACCATTCAGCACTGACTTCTGGACTGAGTGACTGAGTCGTTATATCCTGTTTCTGTTATTTCTGTCACTTGCTGTTAAAACATGGACTTGTGAGCCTTTTTCTAATGAAATAAACTGCTCTTTAAAAAAATTATTGTTTGCCCTGACAAATATGAAAAAATAATTTTGAGAAAAAATGCAAATGAAATATATAAAATTATCATTTATTCAGGAATACATAACTGGTACAAAATAAATGTATACTAATCAAGTACATTTCATTTCACCAGATTCCATAAAATTTTATGTTTTATTTTGTACTTATGTAACGATATTGCATAAAAAAAATTAACACGTAATCAAATTAGTTAAAGTCAGCATAGATATTTTTTTTAAGTGTGTATGTCTGTAAACAAATGAGCCAGTTCTTTTTATGTTGACTTTCTACCAAAGTGGGCAGTGATTTGCTCCGCCTACCCCGTGACTGCCCGGCTCTGCAGATGAGGAGCCCTGTAGCTGCAGAGGATTCAGAGCTGATGTAGGGGTGCACTGTGTTTCTGGGTGGCCTTGAAATGTCAAGCTGGCAGGATACAGGAGCCATTTCTCATTGGCCAGCTCATAGGGCCACATAATGTTGAGGAAGGCAGAGCCAAGTGTCTGGAGAGCTTGACCGGGATTAGCAACCTGACAGAGGAAAAAAAAAAAAAAGGTTACATTTAATAAAGTATGTTCGTAGTTGTTTCTGTCTTGGATCTTTTTTGTCATTATGAAAAAATAAATGAACAAGAAGGACTCAGATAAGGCAAACCTCTGTGGGCAGTATTTACTTTTAAGGGGATAGTATTGTATTTTGTAAATATTCACTTTTTTCTTCTTTTGAAAAAGGTACTTTAAGAAGTTGTAGTGCAGTAAAAGCAAGTCCAAAGGGCAGGCTTTTGTTATGGGCCCCACTGAAACCTTTTTTAATATACCTTTTTTTTTTTTTACATGTAGGTGGCAAAACAGCATCCCAGATAGCCACAAACTCTTTTCTCACCACAAACTGAAAATCCACAGCGCTGCCGATGTCGTCCAGACTGCTCATAGCACTCTCACCCCTCACTGCACCACTGAAGAACAGCTTGTCGGGATTGACGCGCCTAATACAGAAAATACAGTGACCATCAGTGTGTCAGAAGGCTGGACACAAACTGCAAAACTTAACATTACTGTCTATTTACTCACTATTCAACCACTTTTACTGATGAGCAAAGCAATCATAATCGAGTTTAAAAACCTTTTAATAAATAAGCGTAATATTATTCAAATACATAGGGCTTCATTTTAAATTCTAGTAATGGTTTTCACACTTCCAAACGTCATCCTTTGGTTAAAGAGGTATAAAGTGAGCATATTTCCACTTGTTATAAAGGTGCAGGCATAAACACATGAAGTCCTGGTTTTAAATCTTGAACCCCAGTGTGGGAAAACACAGCTTCAGAGAAGAGTTGGAACAAGCTGATCCAAATTTATGTGACAGATAATGTGGAATGAAATGATTTTACCAACCATAAAGCATGTGAGGGTGTTTTAGTAGACCTACATAAAGCAGCTTTACTGCCACAGACTCTTTAATAGACTGAAGGTGTTACTCACCCACTGACAGACAGAGGGAGCTCTATCACAACTTTAGCATAAGCTGTCACAGGGACCAAGTCAGGCTGTTCGCTGATGCTGAGGACAAAACAATGAAAGAACTCAGATGAAAGTCAAAACATAAAAAGTAAGAATGTTATCTTTGTTGTCACATATCAGGGAAAATGTAGAAAACGTACGTTTTCAGTGAGAGCTCAGCTGTCAGCTCGGTGGTCTCAATAGTAATGTTAGCTGTGCTCAGACTGATGGAAAATTTTAGCTGAGGGAAAAAACATGAGCATAAAGTTTTTTTTATATATGTTTTTGGTTCTTTTGTTGAGTTTAACAATAAACACACAGTTTTATCTTACCTTAGAGTTGCGTTTGACGGGGTTTCCCAGGTCACATTCAACCTGGGAGCCATTCTGGTTTGCTTGACATCTCATCTGCAGACAAATCAGACAAATACTATCAGAGGAACACATGTCATCAACTCTAAAACAATAGTCTGAGACTATATTTAGCAGATCTCACACCTGCTCTGGGATCCTGGAGCCGGCATATGACAGTGTGTTTGGCAGGGAGATAATAAGCTGAGCAGCATGAGCATCATCGCCATCCTCCTCGGGGTAAAGAGGGTCAGAGGGCATGTTTGTGACGGTGATGTCCAGCACCACCAGCCTCTGATCTGAGAGAGAAAACACCTGCACATCGTCCTCATCTCTGCATGACGGCAGAGGTGACAAAAAAGACAAAACAATAACATTTTTAAAGAGAGGCATTTCAACATAGTCTGAAGATTGAGCAGAAATAAGCTGAGTAAGAAATCTTAACATAATTGTAAGCTGTAAAGTCTTTATTCCAATATGACACTTTGCCTATGCATTCATCAGCAGCGATAGCTACAGAGGAGCTTTTGGGAGATTAGTTAGAAAAGCTTGAACCCTTTCAACTTAACATTACTTAAGCGTAAGATTTATTGTTATTTATTTAATAATAAAGAATTAAAACAATAAAAATTTTGATATGATACGATAATGTTTCCTGAAGATTTGCCATTAATCATCAATATCATCTCAGTCAGACAATAAAAAACTGTTGGGGTGTCGGGCTGCACTGAAAAGCTACAGCAGATACTCACTTTGGCAGAGGGATGAAGAGGTCAGAGTTCAGGGGTCGAGTACCAAACTGGTAGCTTAGCTTCAGGTTGCTCTGGCAGATTTTGTCATTGCCGCATCCTTCTCGCAGAAAGTTCACCTCCAGGGATTAAATAAGACAAATATTAGGCTGACATCAGGAATTCAAGAACTTTTATAGTGAAGTAATTTTGGTGTCAATAAGCCAAAAAAAACTCCCCTGTTTCCACACAGCCTCATCAACTGTTTTTTATTTTAATTAAACATCTTTATGTTTTAAACTTTTGTGGTTTTTTTATACAATCTTATGCCGAAACAATTACTCAATCATTCGATTAATGCTGAAAACTCATTTTATAATTTAAATGATTTATCACTGATACCAATACTAACTAAATACAGCAGTAGGTGTATTGCTGTATGCTACAAAAGTGTATATGCAGTTGCAAAGGTAAGTAAGAGATAAGCTGTGGTTGAGTTGAAAAAGTATCAAAGCAAACCAAGTATAACAACAGGTTAAATGCTCTGTTTTGAGTTTATATTATGTGTCACAGATTTGGCTTAAACGATCCTTGCTGAGCCTAAATTAATGCAGAAACACAATGTTGATGGAAAGCATTACATAAAGCTTTGGCTTGTTTATACAGTAGTTTGTGAGCTGCAGGAGCTCATTAAAATGAACCTCATCCTTAAAAATACTTCTTTTCCTATTTTTCTGCAGACCTCAGAGTGGAGCGTATTAGAAGGGGAGACATTGAGTATCGGCGGCAGCTTCTCCAGCCTTTTTGCAGAGTGTCTGCGTGGCGGCACGGGCTTGATAGTGTGGGTTATGACCAAAGAGATGGGACGCAGTTTGTCACGGATGTTGTCCTGCACAGAGGGAAAATATCAAATTAAACGTCTGGCCAAAGTTACAGCAGAAAAGAGTGAAATAGTTCATTAAAGCAATGTCTATTCAACTCAGTGTCCTTTTCATACTGGGATACTCCATAAAACTCTGCCTTCCACAGTAAAAGAAAGAAACATATCCAAGAAGTTAAGTTACTGACATGCAGCTGGAAGACAGCGTTGGTGCACACAGCGTGACGCTGCCGATTTAGCTGCAGTTCTTCTGTCTGTGTGTACTCCGGCTCCAGTAAACTGCGGCCCAGGAAGGTAACGCGGTGCGGGAGGCCCAGCTTCCTGCGCTCTGTGTCTGCTTCAAAGCGCACTACGAGGGCTTGAATGGAGTAAAACGGGGCAGCACATAGAGGGAGACAGATGGGTTGAAATACAGAAATGTGAGGACACACACCGAAAGAGCACTTAAAGAACTCACCGGGGACAGAAGATATACTAAACCCATCTGAGGAGTATGACACAGCTGTGATTTAATCATAATAACATCTAATGTTACCTCACAGATAAGGTTACTTTCTACCGTAAATAGAAATTACTCCTGTCACTGTGGGGAGTGATGTAAAGTCCCCCGAGACCAAAAGACAGAAACAGTCGTGAAAGCCGATGTTTGACTTACTAATGTGTGGGGAGTAGTGAGCTGGGTAGGCTACGAAGGTGAAGCAAGCTTTGACCTCCACACTAAAAACAGAAAGCGATGAAGAGGGAAAAAGACATGATCTTTAGGAGCTTCAGGACTATAGAAGAACATTTCTTTAAATGTTTTTATTTTCAGTTTGTTTGGTTAAGTTAGGGTTATCAGTGCATTGTCAGTTCTTACCAGACTCCATCTCTGCCTTTGCAGTTGTACTGCTCCAAATCTATTTGTGGAGGATCAATAGTTATGTCTCTCTTCACATGGATGACAGGACGAGATCTTAAGGTAGCAGGAAAACACAAAAAGACAAGAAAAATAAATATTTTAATAAATTATTGATAATATGTTTTCATCCATTAGATAATAGCACTGTTATCAAAATGTTTTCGGAGGTGTTTAACCAAAATCTTCTCTCACCTGAAGAGAACCACTGAATCGTTCAGCGAGCCCACTGCCACATCTGGATAGTGATTGTTGTCGATATCCAAACCCCCTGAGATAGAATATCCAAAACGTCTCACATCAAAGTCCCGGCCATCCAACACCTAATGGGATGAAGAACACGGAGTTTTATCCTTGCCATCTCTTTCTCTCATTCACTCCTTTTGATTTTGACCTTTGTTTAACATTTTCATCACAGTCGCTCATGTCCAAAGCAAACTCACCTGAGCAGGTTTTGTCTCAATTCCAGATTTTGAGCCTCTGTAGATAAAAACTTTCCCATCTCCATCAAACGGTGCTCCCACAGCAATATCTGTATAGATGTCAAACAAACTGGTTTCCAACTCTACATTCTTATTATAATGGTTTAAACCATAAACCACAGTTTGATATAGACAAGCAGAAGACTTTCAACACAGTAAACTGTATGACTGTTTCACTGCTGGAACCATTTAAAGGACACTAACTGTATTTTATGTTTTCCCTTATTTATTGATGTTTATATTCTGTTATACATCTGTTATTTCCTGACTTATATTTACCATCACTCACAGTCGTTGGGTTTTCAGCATATCTATCTATCTATATAGATAGATAGATATAGATATATACCATCAGGCCTGTTTTATGTTTTTATTGTTAATTCATTGTCTTCTTATTTATCTGTATTTGTTTCTCTATTGTTTTCTCTTGTTTTTTACTGATTGTGAAGCCTTTAGGTCAACCCTGTTGTTTTTAAAAGTGCTATACAAAATAAATTTTGAATTGAATTGAATTGAATTGCATACAATTGCAGATTAAAACGTTCTGAGTCAATAAAACAAGTTTTTCTTGTACCTCCATATCCATCCTGGTCCAGATCTCCAACGTTGCTGACTGTCATCCCAAACATGGAGTCATATGTCCCGTTGAGGCGGATGGGCCGAGCCTGATCATCCCAGTGACCAAACGGGTTTAGATACACATAAACAGCTCCACCAATCTCTGCTTTACGGTCAAAAAAGTTAGGAGCTCCAACAATCAGGTCTGTCCAGCTAGCAAACAGAGGCAGAAAAGTAGAAATGAACACTTCCTTAAACCAGTCAAATCTACATTCACAGATGCACTGCATGAACTTTTATTTAATTTTACAGGAAAAAACTGCCACAGGATTTTAGGTGTTAATAAATATTATCTTTAAGTTTATAATTTTAAGATAATTTGACCTTTTTGTGTGTAGTACATGACCGTATATCCCATTTTCTATGGGTTATATGATTTTATGATGGTCATCCAGACTGACTTCCTATTCAGCCTTTACTCACCCATCACTGTTGAGATCTGTGGTGGCTACTGAATATCCGAATGAAGAGGCCAGCTCCTCCCCCCAGAAGATGTGCTGTGGCACCAACCGGTACACGTTGTCTTTCTTCAGCAGCACCACCGCCCCGGTGTGATTGGCTCGAGGAGCACCGGCCACGAAGGTTAGCTCTCCGAGACTCATTATTCCCATGGCAGAGTCAACAGAAAACCCTAGAAGATGAGAAGGAAGAGCAAAGGAGAGGAGGAGGAGGAAGGAAGGAAGGAAGGAAGTGTTATGGGTTAATATCGACCGTGGGGTTCAGAGGCTCACCTCCTCTGAGTGTGCCATGTTCTGCTCATCTTCTTACTAATGAAATGTGTGCCTTAAGTGACTATTGATTTTGTGCCTAACTCATGATGGGTGTAAATGTCCTGTGTGCTGTGCGTGTGAAAGGCTGTGTGTCTACTGGTGGAAGCAAAAAGGCTGGTTGTGATAGTAACATGAGATGTATTGACGTTGGTCTAATGTCTCCTGAGATTCATGATACCGAAGCTCTGCACTGATTGCCTCTGGCGAAGGCGGTGTGTAAACATGGTGGGTGGACGTTAAGCAGATTTATCGCCTAAAGCATCTCCTCTTCTCTGTGAGTGTGCTTTGTGAAAAGATAATCTGCATGTGTGTGGAGGAATGTGAAGATGTGCATGCATGTAAATCAGGTAAAACAATTCAGCACGTGTATAGAGGAGGAAGGATGTTTGCATCATGTGCGGAATATTTCTGATCAAGCTGTGAAAAATGACACATAACATATGAAACATTTCCCCTGAACGCAGGCATTTTCTACATGCACTTGCTATACTAGACTCAAAAGCAGGCAGCTGGTGCAAAAAGTGAGGACAATCTGTCTCCATCAGGACAAGAAGGACATTTGTTAGTCCTGAGTAAACATGCAGAGGGAGACAAGACAGAAACAAACAGTGAGCAGCTCCAGGGTGGCAGGTGGGGAATGCAGCACTGCAGCTTCTATAAAACCAGCAGATGTGGGAACAAGGTGCAACTTTTTCCATGCAGGCTGGCATTTAGCTCATAAGCTTGTAACATGGTCAAAACTATAAAGCTAATTAAGAAATAAAAGCATAAGGGAAAAAAAGTTTTTGCAATGTTAAGCAATGTTAACTGTAATAGACTGCTTAGTTTTTATTTCAGTTAGACAGTTAGACAGTAAAAAGAGATTATTTGGAGAGAACGATGGGATATTCAGATATTTATTTTTTTTATTTATTTTTTTAATTTTAAATCTTCTCTTACCTACCTGCTAAATATGTCCTAACCATTAGGTTAGTCAGCAAATACTCGAGGTTGTAAGTATCTACTGATTAGTCTTCAATGGTATACTCCTTAGTGTCCTACTCCTACTATATACAATTTATCATCCACATTTTATTTTATTTACAGTTATGTTTTTCTTCCTTTGGGCCAGAGAGACAGTAGCTGAGAATAAAGGATATAAATTCAAAAGCTTTTTTCCTTGATTTTTTTTTGTCTATAAAACAAAAGTGCTCACACCTCCTTTGATTAGCAATACCTAGTTTTTGTTAAATAAATCACATGGTGTAATATATCATGTGTGATGTTCATCTTAAGTTGTATTTACTATATTTTATTTATCATGACTCTTTTTGCCATGGCTATACATTTTAGTATTGTTTATTTCTTGACTAAAAGGCTCTTTAAATTAAAACTGAATTTACCTGATAAAGAGCTAAAGATGATACTTGTAAATGTTGAAGTTTCTATGTACTCGTTGTTTCGACGCTGACTTTTCTAATTATGGTAACTACTCGGGTGCAGCCTCTTAACTCTCTATAAAGTCTGGCTTAGTCCCTTTAGCTTGTAATAAAGAGATTCTGTGTGCAGTGTTTGATTTGGCCTTGATGGAGATAAAAACAAAGCTTTCTTTTCATTCAGCAGGACATCACTTCTTTAAATGAATACTTTTACTGTTCCTATCGGACACGATACAGTGATATTTAAGATGCAACAAAAGCTGCAAATGCCTACAACAGTCTCTGTCATTTTAGTAAGCATGCATAGGTGTGTCGTATCATCTGGTTAGGATCAATGGAAGCACGTGGGTTATAAATGAAGGCTAAAAGGTCATGTGGGAATTAGTGTTGTCAAGGAGACGGCTCAATACGGTGAGTAGGAGGGTAAGCAGGATTGGAGGAATGTGAATAAAGAGATTTATAGCAGATCCACACACTTAGAGGGAAAATAATGACCGGAAACCCAAAATAACAATGAATAGCTCCTGCTCAGCAGACTGTGGATCACGAACAACAGACACTAAATACTGAGAAATTCATCACAAAGCCTCACATCATTATCTTGATAAAATGTATCTATCGTTTGGATGAAAATATCAGTGTGACAGTGCACCACTATTGATTCATTTGACCTTAGGCCTGTACTACAAAGTGAGTTCATCATACCCAGGGCATTCACTTATCCAATCAGGATAAGTATTCACATGATGCTAGTTATCAACTTGCTAAACTAAACCAGGATTTTGCCTGCACATTCACGTGAAAAGCCTGGTGTTAGTAGCATCTGACTGATCATAATTATGGATAAATGTATTCACAGTAGAGCGGTTCCCTTTTTTCAAAGGGAGATGAAGCTGTACTTTGGAGAAAATATGAAGTTCAAACATGTAATATAGATTTAAGGCAACAAAGCTGCTGCAGATAAAGCAGTATGAGTGTGTGTGAGAGGAAGAGCACTGTGGAGTAATACAGTATTACTTAAGTATGGGCTTTAAGTGCATTGGTCAGTAAGACCAGAAAGAAGTGACTATATTAATGAAGTTTAGCCTACTTGAAGCCTGGAAGGAAAGCCGGCAAAAATGCTGACGGTGTAACTCAACAGACTTTTCACATCACAACACTGTCATTAAGAATCTGATGGATTACAACCAAGTATCTCATTAAATTAATATGTAAAGGACAGTTTTATTTTTTCATCTTTCAGCTGCTGCCCCAGTGGTATTCAACCCTCTGACCCTTTTAAACTTAGTCTATGTGCAAATTAAGTCCACAAGTAAAAACAGGCGTCCTATTTTAGGTCCATAGGTTAATGCTTATAAAATAATAAAATTGTTGTAAAACTGTTTGCAGCCAATAGGAAAAAAGTTTAAAGTTACATCTAAAAACAATATTTATTACTGATACTCATCAAGGAAACACAAAGACATTAGAGCCTATTAAAAAAATTTATAAACAGAGAATTAAGGGATCTTCAAGAACTGGTAACCCTCTTTTCAAGAGAACTGACAGGTCAATAGGCAGTGATTTTGTACCTATTGATCTCTAATCTGGAACCGCTTCACAGCATAAATTACCATTTTGACATACCCCAGTGAGAAGTGAACCGCCTTTGTTGTACACAAAGAGTTAACCCTGAAGCATCCGGGATAAGCAGAAACCTTTGTAGTACAGGCCTCTTGCCATTATATTTGAAATGCTGTACAGACATTTGTGATAACCAGAGTTACTTTTCCTCTTGCGCCACCGTTACACTGGTATTTTTGCTTTTGAATAGAATTTAATGAAACTTAATTGCTAACCATTCATTTTGATGCCAAAAACTCCATCAGCCTTCAGGCCATCATCCAAATTTCAATAGTCAGTAATGAAATACATACCACACAAATCTATATAATATTCTCATCCACCTCAATTGCAGTTAGGTTCAATGCTTGTTAGCAAAAGTTAGCATATTAATGTGTTAAAAAAAAATTAGCAGTGATTGTAAATATGTTAGCAAGTTGATGATGTGCCTCGGTATAGCCTCGCACAGCTGTGGACTCATCTTGTATATTAGTTAATTCGGTTTGGTATAACTGCAACTACTTAGAGTGAAACCACCACCAAGATACCCTGGAAAGCTTCATCTGGACAGACACATGCAAACTAACAGAAGAGATCGACAGACAGAACAGACAAACACCTCCCGCTACCCAAAGAGAAGGCCATCTCTTCTGCAACTATATAACTGTGCCAAAAATTACATTAAATTAAACGAATGAAATGAAATAAAAATGGAAGTATAACTTTGGATGGCTGTCTCTTTTTAGCATAGATTACACACTAAAATCTATACAGACAGACAGACTGTGTAACTGATCAGAAAGGATTAAGACAAAGACGGAGAAAAACAAGACACTATGTCCACTACAAGCCCAGTCCGGTCCAAACGACAGCACCTCAAGCCTACAAACCTAGGTAGCTATTATGAGCTACATCCTCAAACGATGTGGGCCGCCTTGATGGTTCCAGAGTTTTGTACAGCAGTGCATCTTCAGTGGGGCTAGCCATGAACAAGAGCCCTATGGCCCAAAACAGGAGGAGAAAACAGAAAGAAGCAGAAAGAGGAGCGTGGGGAGGGTGTGATGGAATGGTGAAATGGTGGTGGGGGTGGAGTTGGAAAGAGAGAAAAAAGGGGACAGGGAGGTGCAGGTGAGAGGTTGTGATTGAGTGCTTTCTTTGTGGTGCTACAGTGGTTTGTCCTGCAAAACCACTGGGTACCTGGTGGAGAGATGACGTGTCAGGCTCAGACTGTACACCACTGACATTTTCAGACAGTGGGCGGTAGCTGAAATGAGGATATCATCAAGTATTTTCCCTTGTTTTCCCAAGAAAGTGAGCAAATACTAGCATCATGAGGACTGATCCTGTCAGGCCACATGTCCACCCACAGTCAAACAAAGGCTGAAAAAATGAGGTGGAGTCCTATTCAGGACTTTATGAGTCATAAATTGCTGAGCTAAAAGTTATATCCAGCAATGGCAGGAACACTACAAGATTTTCTTCAACCAGTCAGAGGCAGTTTTGTTGCTACTGTTGCTAATTCCTGTGGTTAAGTCAGCCATGTTGGGGTACAGCCTAAGTCCTGGTGTCATCCTCCCCCGGCCCTCTCTATCTCTCCTGTGCGCAGGCAGCAGTGAGCAGGGAGGGCAAATCCTACCCAGGTAACTGTGGTAGGGCACAGGGATGAGCTGGGCATTAAGTTGTTTTTCATCTGCCACCTCGTAAGGTCCGTCGTCATAGATACCGAGGTCAAGCAGAGTCTGGTTTAGGAGCTGGACACGCATCTCGCCTGGAAAGGAAATAGGTGAGGGCACAGCACGGTGACAAACACACATTTGCACATTATCTTAAACAACGGGGACAAGGTCGTAGATACACATGCACACATGTTGGTTCCCAAATCCAGCCTAAGCGCTGACAAAATGTAGACATTTTAGAACAGGCGTTGTGTAAATTCAGCTTTTATTCCATAAAGCAGCATTAAAATATGACTCATCCAGAAACTGATGTTTGCATCCAATATATCTTAGACCATTTATATTAAATGGATTAAGCTGCGCTGCATAATTTCTATGTTCAATCAATAGATTGGCCTATAAATTAATTGGATTGTCCTGTTAGTAGTACTTATTTAATTAGACAGTTTCATTGCATTGCTTTTCTTCTCTTGCATGCATTAGCTGCACCAGGAGTTTCTTCTCATATTTCTTTTACATTCGTGGTAAATCGTCTTTGCACTGTAATAGAACAACACTCAAGAAGGCATAAGAGAAGGAATCAGTAGATACTAAAGACAAAAAAAACACTGCCAGTTCCTTCTGCTTACCATTCATCTTTATGATGTAATAGTTTTGGATCTTAATGAATGAAACAGGGCATGTCAAGAAGGGATCAATCTGAAAGATGATCTCCATCCCTTGGTCACCATCTCACCCCCTGCCTGCATTTTTGTGAGCAGTACGTTCAATCCCAAATCACACTATAAAGGTTTTCCTCTTGTTTTCCAATTAGTAAAACATAAAACTCTAAATAAAGGATTCTGTCAGTTGGTCACATTACCTTTCCAGTTGTATGTTCCCGGAGCACCAAACAGAATGAAGTTGTTGTCTGGGGTGAAACTGACAGACAGGCCCTGCTGACAGAAACCAAACTGCTCGTGTCCCTGTGGCCGACCCTCGCAAAACTTCCATTCTCCTCCATCCAGGTCATCTCGATTAGTCAGGTCCTCACTCAGGACATAGCAACGTCCAATGGGATCCCGAGTCTCTGACGGCTGGTTTACACGTTGCCTCAGTTCGTATAGATGAGCGCAGGTCTGGTGAGGGGGAAAAAACGCATTAGGGTATCCTGGATATCAGTAAGCCTTTGATTTTTTTTAAGAATATGATACTATGCAACAGTGTAATGACCAAATTAGTCTTAAAGTCTTCATCATTATAAACAACAACTTGGCAGATGAACCAAAGCTGGAAATACACAACGTCTGCTCTCATATCTCTTGATCATCAGCAGAACATGAATTTACCCAATTTGGGCATTTGGTACTCACCACAACCTTCCCTCCAATGCCCTGACTCTTGACTGTAACTCCCAGCCACTGGTTGTCCTTGCTCTCTCTGTCCAACCTCACTGAAAGAAAACACAGAGTGAACTGTCACTCATGATGACTTCCATATTGTAAGCCAGGAATATTATGGTTACAAGCAAACAGAACTTTGATATTTATTGAGTTATTCGATTATATTTCACTTCTCACTTCACAGAAAAATGAACATCTAGCAGGTATCTTTATAAATATGATATAGTAACAGCATATATTTCCATGATGCTTGTCAGAGAAACCATTAATGTTCTGCCTGGGATAATGTAGTTTATTTTGAGAACATCTGTAATCAAATAATGATAATTCTCTTTGTTTGACAGAGGTCCAGGTGTTATTTAGATTTCTTAAAGCCCAAGTTGACGTGTTTAAAGTATTGTCTTTGGCTGAAGTGTTTAATTTCACATTACAGAGTACAAAGTGAAACACCAAGAATAAAAGTCACGTTATAGTTTTGCTGATGAATTGACAAATTAGTCGACAAGTTGTTTCAGCTGCACTTTAAACCCACCGTCTCCATCGATATCAACCCTCTCACAGTCGTACTCCTCTGGTGTGATCGGACACCTGAACAAGGCTCCTGGTCGACTGCCCGTCAACTTACCCTGCCCTGCCGCCCTTGGAGCCCCCACCAGTATCCTAAATAAAGGAAAATGAAAGGAAAGTTAATTGTAAGACCTGGTGTCAAAAGTTGATATTGCATAATACAAATTTAATACAAGTTTCCTCAAATCTGTTCTTCACCTTAAGTTGCCATTACTGTAAAGTACAATTACCTGCAGTTCAAGGGACATCCTGAACACGAGGCTACATACAGTAGAGTATGTTATGTTGCCTGAAATATATTCATTACAGCTCTGAGAAATCTATATCTAGTGTACCTTGTTTGCACTCATATCCAACAGCTATTATCAGTTGTCCCTAAATAACAAGGCCAGGAAAAGTTTTATTCTCAGTGAGGTGGTTGCTGATATTTTAGGGCCAGTGTCACGGCCCTCTGCCTTATTAGGAGTGGCTGATTCAGGCCGGGATGCTATTTAAAAAACGAATGTTCACATTCCACCCAACACTGTCAGTCATGGCATATGCATGGAAGCAAGACATGGGGAAACACAGAAGACCTGGCCTACCCTGCACTGACAGCGAACTGTGTCTACAAGTCTAATTATGACAATGATGTTAGCAATGTCAATGCTAGGCTCAGCTGTGCAAATACACCCTGTGCAAAATGCTCCAGCCAACAACTCTCCTCCTATCTACTCCATAACTATCTACTGTTATGTGCACACTTAAATTAGAGCTATCACTGTGTGAGGGAAGACTTTAAATAGAGTGTAACAAGCTAGAAGCTTAGCATGAATCAGGCAAGAGTAACTCTAAACTGGTGTCTCAGTGTTTACAAAGAGGCAGCTATAACAACAATGCGAGGTGCATAGGTGCTAGGTTTACTGGATAGTTCAGATCAAAAGATGCTCGATAGCATACACTGTGTACATTTTACTGTATTGCATCCACTCTGCTCTTGGTAAAGTAATTGGATCAAAGGTGCATCATTTCCAACCTTATCCAGCTTTATCTGTAACACGCGTAAAGCTGGATGTGGCATCAGGCACACAAGCAAGACATTATTGCATCACTGGAATAACACAAAGCTTGCTTAATTCCATTTAGATGTTTATCTGCTCTTTTTGATACCACGACAGTGTATCTAAATGCATCTATCTAAGTTTTATGAAGATTTAAGCCTTGATTATACTTTTTGCGTCAGTGAGTCTAATAAGGACCAAGTGACATAAATTTCATCATCAGTCAGAGAGCATGGAGGTCTATGCAGATGTCCATGTGCTTGCCAGTGTTTTATGACAATGTGGACTGGTTACCCAAGACTTTATATTAGAATGCACCACCTGTACATCCTCTCCAGGTGGACTTCAAAGAAGTATAACAGGAATGACCACATAGTTTTGCCGTGATTGTCTTCTGTGGACACAAACTATCTGTCCATAGAGGATGATCAATAAGAAGCTACAAGCAGCATGGACTTCTGACAGTTAATCCAGATTTAACTTCTGCACATCTGAATTATTATTTGTGATCCCAGAGGAAGTGAGGATGCGTTCATGTCACTAAATTGCTAACAGCAAAATGCTAAGGGCTATTTTGTAACTGTACCATGTAAACAAGTGTTCCTGTCACAAAAAAGCTGTACTAGCAGGCAAACACTAGCAGTTAAAGTAAATAAACTGCTGAATAACATAAAATGCTATATTATTTAAATATCATTTAACCTAAAAGGGAATGAGATATGATCAAATTACAAACGACTCTTCTGCAGAGCTTTCATGTTCTGCATTCTGCACAGCACAGTACTCAACCCGCAACTATTAGTTAATTTCATAGTTGTTTCATTCTTTCAACAATTTTGATTTCTAATAGGTGAACAACAATGTAACATCAGGAAGAAAATGGCAGAGCAAACTACAGCTTTTGTAGTGTGGGAGTGAAGGTATAGACAAGACTTTTATTTTTTATTGAAGGAAAGAGCAAGATTGCATAGGTAATGTGCAAACAGCATCCAGGGCAGAAACAACTATACACTACTGTTAACAGGACATTGTTTTTTTTATTTGTTTGTTGTTTGTTGTTGTTTTTTTGGCAAGCAAAATCTTAATGCATCATGGGAGTCCCCCAGCGGTGTTAATAGACCTCTCTGCATTGAATCACACTTGTTATTAATCTCTGTCTCTCTTCCACAGCATGTCTTTATCCTGTCTTCCTTCTCTCACCCCAACCGGCAGATGGCCCCGCCCCTCCCTGAGCCTGGTTCTGCTGGAGCTTTCTTCCTGTTAAAAGGGAGTTTTTCCTTCCTACTGTCTCCAAAGTGCTTGCTCATAGGGGGTCATATGATTGTTGGGTTTTTCTCTGTATGTATTATTGTAGGGTCTACCTTACAATATAAAGCGCCTTGAGGTGACTGATGTTGTGATTGGCACTATATAAATAAAACTGAATTGAATTGAATTGAATTGAAATGAATTGAACTGAACTGAATTGAATTGAACTGTTGCATCATTAGGACAGAAATTTGTGCAAGTGTGCGAAACTGCAGCCTGAACTTTATCTTTTGAAAGATAAAGGTAATTATTTGAATAGGCCATGTTAGGTAATGGAAAAGTAATATAACATGTGGTGTAACAAATTAAGTAACATTATTAATTAAGTAACACAATGCAATAATAGTAGTATTCTGGCTGAGCAAAACACACATAAGATCCAAAGTGTTCAAAATGTTGATCTTAAAATATAAAGCGCTGTAAAATAAAATTAAAGTAGCAAAAGCAATAATTAACCAGACACACTCTATTCAAACTGATATATTTAATAATGCATTAGCCTGTGTGGTTGTCACTGTGGCAATTCTAGGTAACCTACTTCAATTATCCTACTTTGAACTGTCACTGTCTTGTGTTGGAGTAAAACTGTTTCCCCTTTAAATGTGATGTATAAGAACTAAGTAGAATCAAATGGCAATACTTATGTACAAGTACCTCACAATTTGTATTTTACTACAGTCTACTCACATAAACTACCACTGACACAACCCAGACTGCCAGACAGCTTAACTTTCTATTTTCTGCTCCTGTCGTCTCTTTCCTGACAAGCACTTCTGGTGAGGTGCAGCTGTGCATGCCTCAGGAGTGATTCCCCTCACCTTAACAACCAGAAACTAAAACAGCCACAGAGCGAAAACATGTGAAATGATGTTTCACATCACCAGTGACACACATGCAAGAAAAACAAAATCACCAAGCGATGTTAAGCCGATGCAAATACATGTATAACAAAAATGAATAACATATCACTAAGAAAAAAAACCCAAACTGATAAGATCTGATCCCTCTCACAGCACTACATTCCAGGAGGCTCTGGTTTATGTTTAGGAGTTAAGGTGATACCTCACTTCCCCCCACATGCTCAGATACACTGGCAGGTGTGAGGATGTGAAGCTGGAAGGTCTGATTATCTCTTATAACATTATTGTTGGTAAAAAAGACATGGACGGTTCCCGAGACTTTTTTCCTTCGACTGTAAAGCTGTGCAAGGCAGAAGGAATTATTTCTGCAGAAATGATTTCATAACCTCTTATGTCTCATAAATATAAGACGAAACGAGTCAGGCAAAAAAAGGTTTATATGCCGTAAAAGGTTTATTTATTTAAGTCAAATGGCTAAAGCCTCAAGTTAGAAAAATGTCTACAATAACATTTTTGCATAGATTAAACATTGTTTTCATCACTTACATGAAATTTTTTTGGAATTACACCTTTGATGGCCAAAATTAAGCAAGAAGTATCGTGACCTTTTCCTGGAGCTGAATTCTGAAGACACATGTACCAAATTTGACACGGATAAATCTTGTTGACTGACTTCAGCTTTCATTTATTTGCCCTTTACTCTCCTTCTAACTCATATCATTGTTTAGGATTCACTCAGACTCTGATCGTGAGCTTCACTGCCAAGCTCATTTTCTCAGTAAACCCACATTTGGTATGGTGTGTGCATGTGTGCCTTTGTGTGTGTGTGTGTGTGCAGGTGTGTTGTTGCTGACCCTGGGGGAGATATCAGGGTGTTGATGTGATGGTGACGGTCTGGTAGAAAACCCACATGAACTCGGGCCCTGCAGATTCAGCACCAGCATGCATGTGTGTGTATTACATTGCCATGTTGAACACATAGATTAGATAAGGCACCTGGGTTCTGTCTACATCAGTAGACAGAAAAGACAGAAGCCCCTACCTGTTTATAGCCTCATATAAAGCTTTACTTAAGGATAACTTTGCTATATGCCAGTGATTTTCATACGGGTGGGGGACAAACCACTGCAGGTGGAGTGTGGAGAAGGAGGGGGAAAGCAAAAATAAATTGAATGAGTAGAATTTTCTTGGTAAAACTAAACACATAAGAATTTTCTGATATTATTCTGCTGACTGTTACTTAACACAAATTCAAGTTGGCTCCTATTTTATTATTATTGGTTGATAAAAAACGTGGGATGAAATTTTCCTTTGGCTTTTGAAGTGTGGCGTGTCAGAAAGGTTTGGAGAACCACTAAGCTTTAACAACACATATGCGGTGTTAACTTACAGATGTTAAACAGAAGACTTTTAAGTTGTTTGTTAGCTGTACAACTGAAGCTGATGGAAGTTTCATGGAAATGCGTTCATTGTTTGCTGACATAATACAATTTGGAACAAAGCTGTGCTACCAGTAGTCAGTCAGACTGGCATGGTTATACCTGCAGGTATGGCACAAGTACAAAAGCTGCATTATTGTGAGGCCTTTATCTTACAATATAAAGCGCCTTGAGTCGACTGTTGTTGTGATTTGGCGCTATAAAATAGGAACATCTCCCATCACACACATAAAATCCTGAACTGATGATCGAGAAGGCCATGAAAACAAGCCATCAGTCATTTTTTAATCAAGTAATTACAGTGCTCAAAGAGAATTACAGATTGCTCATTACAGAAAGCAGGAGGAGGGGCAACTTTAGAAGGCTGTATGTAAATTATTGTGTTCTTCGCACTTGAGAATTTTGAGTATGTACAGAAACAAAACAAAACAATGTTGTCAACAAAACTAAATACCAATGCACAGTTATTACAGCTCCATGCCAAAACCTCTTAAATGTCCACACCTCTGCTCTGATTTGTGATTTACAGCCACTCCAAGGCCATCATCCCCTTTTTCACTCGCTGATCATCACAAAAACAACACAGACACTCATTATGCTGCGCTCATGTGTTCGCTGAGGGGAGCATGTGCAGTGACCCCAACACTCTCTCCACTATCCCATCCACCATCCCCCATCCAGGTTGGGTGTCCGCACACACAGTCTCTTCCTCCCTCACTCCTCCCCCATTTTCAGGAGTCACATCTCTCTGTTTAGCCTCCCATACAGCAGCCAGTGAGACCAGCAGGGAACCAGGACAACAATGTGATCAAGTTGAAAGAAATGTGTAGCCAATTTGGACCAATAACCCTGCAGTAAATAACAAAGAAAGAGCACAAAAATGGTATTATATATACATCAGGGTTGGTCTATCCCACAGACTTGGTCCCCATGCGCTTGCAGCTTATTAAATTGTTTATACCAATTTTGGTAGTGTCCATCCTGCCTCTTGAAGGATCACATGTTCCTCTGTGGCTTGGCAAAAAAATTCCCCCATCCCTTACAATGAAATTCATATTCTCATAAATTAACTAGTACTCGAGCTAAAAACAAGGATGCCTTTCCTTTGTTGTGAAAGAAATACTTGGGATGGAAAGTTTTGACATGGCAATAGCAAAGTGCCAGTCTGTAAACGAAGCAATACAGCAGTGAAAAGGAAGATGCAAACATCTGCAGGGAGCTGAATTCAAAGCCCTGTGTTGTTTGTTTAGGAAGAGAAAGCACTGGCACTTTTCACGCTTGCAAATTTAATCATTTTAAAGAGCAACAGCAGATACTTTTATTTCAAGCCCAACCCTTTTCTCTGAATGTTTCAGCCATGGGCTTTAATAGCATAATCACATTTGTGAAATGACTCAAATATGCTGTAAATATTTGCAGTGTTTTGTTTCATTCCATTATTGCTAGTGCTTCTGAATCTGTGTGCTCACACCCTTAAACATCTTTCCACAACAGACCAGCGTGAGATCTCTGCTCTATAGACAGCAGCTATAAAAGATCAGCATGGGGCCCAGAGGCTTTTAAGACCTTCTGTTGTTATCTTGGAGTAAGACTGTGACCTCTGACCTGGAAATACACAGACTCCCGCATCACACTTATATACACATTCACAAAATACATGCTATCGTGTGTTTAAATAGCAAAGTAAAGTGGCTCAAAAATGTATTGATACTCGTGCAGATAGTCAGCAGACTGTAAACTACAGACATACACACAGCTTGTCGACCAAGGTGAAGACTCTAGTGAACCTTCAGCGGAATGGTTGTTATTGGAAAATGCCATGTGTAAACACCTGACTCCAGTTTCTTGCTGATGAGAAAACAACAGCTGAGAGCGAGGTGACCGAGTTGTGAATCACCCTGTTTTAACATTTCCAGTATGGGCAGACGAGGAGAGAGTTGGGCACTACTCAATAATTTGCAAAAAAAGAGAGACAGAAACAGCTGCCAGTTCCTGCAAATCTCCTCTGGGATATTGTGGTTCACTGCCCACGGATGTGACTCAACTTCCTGCCCGTATGTGAACATCACAATCGTGGTGCATTAATGTAAAAAAAAAATACGATTTGTTTTTTTTTTTAGCTGACTCTTATGACAGTAAGAAGAGGCAGAAATGGGACTTGAAGTACTTGGTAACCCCATCCTTACTGCACATGCATCTTTAACAACCCCCAAACTCACCACCTGCCCCACTGATCAATGAATGAAGAGCCATTTCGGGGCATAGATGGGCAAATAATGGCCCTCGGGTACTATACCATCCCTTGTCTGTTCCTTTTATATTCTCATTTTGTCCCCCATCCCCGCCATTAGCTGGTCATATATGTATTGATCTGTCTCTATACTTATCTATTAGGGTTCTCAAATTCCACTGCTAGTTTTAAGTGTGTCTTATTTATTTCTCATTGTCATTGTTTTTCTTTAATTCTTTAATGAACTGCAGTTTGTTGGTAGTTTGGTGCATAAGCTGTCTGGGCTCTCTGGAAACTTGAATCTACAGAATATAGTGAGACAAAAGCAGGTAAACCATCATTTCAATGACAATGTCCCAAAAAAGCTTGTGGTCACATATTAGCAAGCCCATTAGTTACATGTGTTACATGTTTATTCATATATGTAACAGCTAGTTTATATGTTGAAACCTGTTTAATTTTAGTGACGCATAAACTTTCAACTTTGCCAACAAACTACATTTCAACTTGCATAATAGTGGTGCAATTTCAAAGCATGGTGCCTTTTTATTCTGCATTTCACTGTAAGTCAGGTTCGTCAGTTCAGCTCATATCTGTTGAAATTATTGACGCAAGTCTGTGTACGACACTGCAAAAATCCTCTATTAAAGAATAAATAAAACATTCACTTTAGATGATCATTGCCATCAAAATTGAAACCCTGAAAAATCAAACTGAAAATCTAGTTTAATAAATACAAACAAAAAGCATCAACATCTCTCATAATTTCCTGCTCTGGTCTGGTTTGCATGGCATGGTGTGTTTCTGGACACAGATCAGAGGCCTATCAGTTCTAAGTAGAGGTACTATCTAGGTGATTTATTAAACTGCTTCTTTATCAGTCACACACACACACACACACACACACACAGACACACACACACACACACACACACACACACACATTTAATCAAAGGGTAGGCATGCAATGATTTATTCATCCCTGCAGGTCCTGTTACCATCAGACCATCGACACCTCCCCCACATTCAGATCGTGCCATTTTCATAAGTGAGTGCTGGGGTCAGCTCAACGTATTGTTAAGATTTTTATCAGAAATCAAGGAAAGAAAAAGGTCAGAGTCAAAAATAACAGATCATTATTTATGCAGTTAATGCTATAAAATGTTTAAAAATAAAAGCATATATGTGTAACCTCAAGATTTTATCTGTTAACTGTGAAATGCAGACGTAGAAACAGCTTCTGCAGCACTGCCTCCATCAGATCCAAGTTGTATGTTTCAGCCTGACGCTGCAGATTGTGCATCAGCTTTCAGTGTGCATGCAGTCTGCAAAGTAATATTCCTGAAAGCTCTGGACCAGGCAGTGCTGCTTCCCACCGAGCTTTTGTCCAAGCCCAGGCAGTCCAGCAGGGGAATAGAGGAATGCTAAATAGACAGAGAGTGATTGGGAGGTAGAAAAAAGGGCATTAATCGAGTATATGTGCATGAGAGACTGTAAAGCTCGTGCTGCAGAGCCTTTGCTTTTTCTGATCCCTCATATAAATAAGCACTGCAACAGTTCTTACATTTATGAGGCTTTCACATGAATGGCCTCTGGGGGATTCAGTGAGAAAGTTACTGTGGGATCAACTTAAAGGGGGGAAGAGAGAGCGGGAAAAAAAATCATGAATTGAATTAGGGAGGGAAATGGGGGGAAGCTTCATTCTAAACTCTTAAGCCAGGGTGAAAAAGCAGCTTTTATCTGGCTGTTGTAATGTAAATGAGCACCCATAAATTCTTCTTTGTATAATAAATGTGTGAAGAAGTTCTGCTGTGTCCTGTTTAAAAACATTTATACATATATATATATATATGTTATACGAATGAAACAGCACAGGAAGAGATGGAGAATACTGTGAATGATTTATAATCAGGATTATTGTCCAAAATGTGGAAGACTGATCTTGGCTGTTGAGCTAAAGGTGAGGGACCGCCAAACAATTTTCAGCTAGTAGGAGAAGGATACGTCATCAACACAGGGCAGCTAACAGATATTGATCATGTGCCGACAATACATGTGATGCTGTTTGAGTTGTTGTCTTCGCTATAGAAGTTCATCATTTCTGGTAAGTGCACAACTTGCAGTGTTCACTAAGGTTTTCACAAGTTTCTAGTGTGCACAGTGTACCACATGGAGTACTAACAGAAGTAACCGAAATGAGGTGACGAACAGTGAAAGACTGAGAAACAATCCACCCCTAGCTTGTCTTGGCTCGAGGTAACAATCTGTCAGTGAACAGCTCATTGCACCCATGAAATGGGAACTCAGTCTTTCTACACAGTGTTTTTGACTTTATACTGTGGTAGGTAGCTTTTTCCAGAAAACACCACTGTGACAGTGACATTGTCTCCTCTGCCATAACTTATTGTGGTTTTACAGCAAAGAGCGCACTGTGGCAATGAGGCAGATGAAGAGATGGTTACACTGTTCTTGGTCAGACCCTCTCTCAACAACATCCAAATATGAAGCGATTCGCTCATTGCCCATTACTAAAAGACAGTTGGTCCTTCTAGGCTCTTGTTGCCATGGTAAAGCTCTAATGTATTTATTACCCTGTTGTATATCAGTTAATGGTATCTTTAGCTTTCAGTGGTAGTTGCTTTTATTGGTTGCCTCAGTGTTGATCACCACTGACGGTGACTAGCATGCATTTCACCCATTATCACTTAAAGTCAGTGACTTTATATGGTCGCTGGTCATCATGTAATCCGAATCACTTCTTGTGTAGATGCCACTTAACAAATATAATTACTAATTATATTTGGCTACATAAAAAAGCAAATTCATGTGTTGAGTCATTCATTCAGACATTGAGCAGATGTTGGCACAAGTTTCACTTTCCACTTAAATTTTTCACTATGACTTCAATGGATGTGTCACGATTGGGCAGTGTGGCAGGCAGTCACAATACTGTGATATTATATTAGGTCAGATACAGACTAACTGTGTCCCCCACCGTTTAGTGTTCATGCTAATTGATCTAATCTGTTGCTGGGTACATTTATTGTATAGATCTGAAATCAGAATTAGAATAATAATCCCTAAGGAAATGATGTAGGTTTTATGATGTTTTTAGAAATGATGATTTTCTCTTCTCCAGTGCAGAACAACAAAGTACATGGGCATGTTTCCCAAAATGTCAAACCCTTCTTCTTTTGCAAACTCTGTATGCCTTTGGAATTCAGCATGTGATCACCCCTATGTCCCAGTCTTCCTTAGGGTGTTAATCATGCCTCCGATTCAAGAGGAGGATTTGTTCAGCCTCAGAAGGCATTGCTTTAGATTCATATTCAGCCAGTGAAACCAAACTCCAGACACGATGTCTGTGACTATATCAGCTACCTGTGGCCCCCCAGGCAGTGAGACAGACTGTGCCTACTCTCAGAAGCAGTACCACATGTAAACATGACCCCTACTGCAACCTGAGACTTTATTACTTTTCCTATGAAGGATTTGCAGCACAGTCAATTGTAAGTGTACTGAATCAACTGTGGGATAAATCACAGTCTAACAGCATTGTCAGTGATGTGTGGCTTTGCAGCATGCACTGTATATGGATTTATTATATAGATTTGGACTCTGATATAGACTCATGGAGTTTGATAATGCACAAGTGATATTACAGATATTTCAGTGAAAAAAGCAAGCTATATAGGATCAGCAAAGACGGACTGCTGTGCCTGCACATGTGTTAAGCACTCTGAAACTGAGAAATCTGTACATTATTAATGAATTATGAGGCAGAAAATCCATGAAAGTGTAAAACAGGAAGATTAGAGCTGTTGTAATATATGTAACAGAAAGCTAAATGCGTATGCAGAACAATTTTAATGCTGTTGTGGGTTTGTTTTAGGTAAACTTACATATGACACAAAAGTACATAGAGGCAGGAGATCCTGAGAACAACACATCAGCAGTCGTTCACTGTACAATCAAGTAATTAATTATTTAATATATGGATTTGCCCTTGTTTTTAAGCTTTTGTCTTGGTACCAGGATGGAATTTTGTTGATTTTCCAATTGCTTCCACTGAATTCAGAACAAAGAAGAAAATTATGGTTACTTACTTACTTAAGTAACTTATGATTAAGTAACTCAGGTAAGTCATTCTGCATTTGCCCTTAGAGCGTATTGTCTTATAGGAATAACTTTTTCTTAATTATTTTGGACAGACTTACCACAGTGTAAAGATATTTATTATTTAAATTTAGGAAGACTGGCAGTGGAGGGCTCATGCCCAGGGAGATTCCTGTCTTCACCAGGCAGTACACTATTAGCAGAAGCACTTCTCTTAGCATTAAAAATAGCAGATGTACACATAACTGAGACTCAAATACCCATCACGTCTCATCCTCTGTCTAGCATAAGCAGCAAAAGAAGAAATTCCCTAATTTAAGCTGTGGCCTGTGCTTCAGGAAGGAAAAACAAAGATTTACAAAAGGCTCTAAACTGTGGCCTAGTTTTATTTTGGCCGTGTCAACGACCTACATGTCCTCACAGTATGTGAGTCAGTATGATAATATTGTGTCACATGGGTTGACCTTTACTGCCATACTGAAAATAAGCTGCAAGGTTTGATGCTGTAAAACTGAACAAAAAGGCAGTCATTGTGTAATCGGTATCAACTCCAAACAGTATGTCTTTTTCTGATCTTTACTGAGCTTCCGATAAACTGTGAAACTCCAAAGCCGCTGGCGGTGAAACTCTTTCAGGGGCGACAGTATGACTACACTGATCTGTATTAGCACTCGCATTACTTTATAGTATGATTTAATCATGAGTAAGCACAGCACAGAGCATCAAAGCAAAAATATCATTTTTCCAGTCGAATAGAGTGACATAACACACAATAACTGTAAAACATTATGGCCACAGGTGACAGTAACCCAAACCCTCATCATACAAAAAGAAAGTGAGTCAGTAGCATCTAATTACAATAAGTTTCAGGCAGACAGCTTCAAGACCGTATATCACGAGGGCTGGAGACTAAACTACCAAATAGGAAATGTAATAACACAGAGGGAATTATCATAAGGCTTAATGGAAATGTATTATTCAGACAGGAAGCATAACTATTGTGCTGCTTTCTGAATAATACATCTCTGAAGGTGCAATAAAACCTCCAATATTTAGACTTTCCCACCAGGATAAATGGAAGAATTCTGTTTTTTCATTATGTTTCTGAAACAACATGTCAGGCTCGTCCAGAGTGTTACAGACTAGATGGTTTCCATTTCCTGCTGAAAGCCATTTTTATTTTAATAAACATAATTCCAAAAGTCTCATAACCCCTAAAAACATTTTTATTTTAATGCAATTCATGATTTTACCTCAAATCTAATTAAAACTTGACTTAAAAGCATGTGAAGTGGCACAGAATGATTTTGTGTTGGTCATAGATCCCCGAACGCACTCTGAAAAGGATAAAAATTATTGGTAGTACTTTATATTACAGCTCCAAAGTAATATGGTAATAGTGGGGTAATAATGTGGTTTAAAAACAGAGGCAATACCCATGTCATAACATTTAATTACTATTATTACACAATAACTAAGGTAAAAAACAATGTGGAATACATTATTAATATGGGGTTATTAACAAATTAATGTCACATTTTATTACATGTTATATTCAAACTACTACAAAGAAAATAAAAATTTTATTGTTCCATATTTATCATATTACAAAAATATCTGATTTTGACTCATGAGCATTTGTTTCCGCAACCCATACCCATAGTTTTTAAGTGCAGTGAGTTTCAGGGCATTTTTAACAGACACAACTGTAGCTGCTGGGCCGAGAGCAGCTAAAGAGTCGTGTATTTTCTTCACGGTAAAGACCAAAAACAGAGTCAAAAGGGTTACATTTGTCAGTGTGACCGTTATTAAAAATGTAATTTTTTTCTAAAATCCTCTGTCAACTTGCTGAAATGGAAATATGTTCACTAAAGTGGGCAAAAAATGCTGCTTTATCTTCTGACCTAATAATTTCATTTCTTAAGCTAAACACTTTAAAAGGACATTGGTGTTCATGAAAAATGCTGAGTAACAAAGCTGAATGTTAATAACATTTGTAATACAATAAATTTCTTTGTGTTTAGTCAAATTGCTTTGGGCCCTATTACCTCAATATTTCTAAAACCCTGGCTACACCCTTGAAAGTCATCTGCACCGACTCGAGTCCGACTGAGGATGAAATCAACATAAAGTCATCCAAACACAAAGTACTTTCTCAGCGTACCGGCAGCAGCATCATTCATGCCACTCTCTTCCAGTAGATGCATCATCACATCAGCACATCAGGTCAGAGTTTTATTGACTGTCTCCTGGCTCTAACATCCCTGATGGACAGTTTTGCTGGAGTCTTACCCCTTGTTTACTCAGGACACAGCAGTCAGTGATACAATGCTGTATTCTAGTAGTCGCTTTTTAAAATAAGTCCCAGGAATGCTGCCCGACAGCACGCTGGTTTTCAGAGGGATGACATGACTGTGTCTGATGTCATTCCCCTGGTCTTACCAGGCGACAGGGTGACTCCAGCCCGGGTAAACTGAGGAGCCAGCAGTTAAATATGGAGCTCCAAAACAGGAGCTTGTAGTAAGTTAATTCCCTCATCCTTAAACATTAATTTTCATTTATACCAGACATGTGACATGAACATTGCGTTTGCTATTTGGGGGTTTGGAGCTAACATTAAACTTATAAATCATTAAATTTCAGAGGGAGATACTGCCTCAAACGCTGCTATATTTATTTTACAGCTATAGTTAAACTGTAGGTTAAGACTTGGAATACGTGTGTATTCTTCTCTGTTAGGATCTTATAAAATACAGGGTGCTGTGATATATGTAATTTTTTTGAGCAACATTTTAAATGTATGATTTTTCTTGCAATGCCGCAACTTCACTTAATCTTCTGAATCGAACCAGACGGTGTGCAGAGACTGTTTAACAAAAAGCAGCACCAAATTCATGACTAATAGAAAATACACCACCAAATCAGATGGAACAGCTCTCGTCAATATTAACCACAAAGCTTCCAGACAGCTAAACTTAGGCAGCCTCTTTTTCACGGTCCTGTCATAAACATGCACAAAGATTTGCACGCAGGCTTGTTGTTATCATTTATTCATGATTTGCTGGAGGATTGGAACAGGACTCGTGAGTGTTCCAGTCACACTGGAAGACTCATCAAAACAGCTGCCGGCAAACAGCAGATGAGAGAGCAAACAGGCATTATCAGCTTAACTTTGGATTCATACGCACAACCCAACAGACCGAAGGACACTTCTCACTCTCCACTTCATGGGACATGAGCTCCACTGTTCTACCTTTTATAGAAATCAGATCCTCACTTCTGATTCAGGAAGCTTGCACTCATCCACTCTCCTCTCAGTGCAGATGCTGCACATAAGCATCTTTAAACTACTGCAGTCTGTTCAGCTATGAGCAAAGCAGTGATCTGACAAATTGATGCAGCACAGAAATGCTGACTGTGTTGGCATTAGCATTTTAGATCCCTAAGAATGAACTCGTGATGAGTTTTTTGTATGAGAAGCAGGTGCGCACACAAGACATCACATATTGGAACGGAGTCAGAAACACACAGGACACACAGGACGAGCTCAGTGCCGCATTCACACTCACCAGCTCTGAGAGTCTGGATTACGCTGCTGGTGAAGTGCAAGAGAGAAGCCAAAAAAGGTGCCAGGGTCTCCCAACTTATGCAGTGTGTGAGTAGTATCCAAGTTAAAGCCCCAGACTTGACTCAAATGGGTCAACACGCCCAAAATAAAGGTAGTCCACAGTTTAGAGGAATGAGATGAGAGGGGACGAGCGTTCCCATGTCCCACCAGGGCTGCCATAGTGGGGTGCAGGTCCTCTGGCAAAGCAAGTTCAGCTCAAGAAGAGCACAGGGGAGATTCCTTTTGTGGGTCCCAGAGAGCCAAAGGGCAGTAAGGGGAATCCCTGTGTGAGCCTCCTCTGCTTCGCCCTCCTCTCTGGATGCCTGCCTTGTTTCCCTCGCTCTACTGCGCTGCCTCTCAACTCCGTTTGCTGCTGTCAGTCTGAAGAGCAGCCGCCTGTGAAAATGCGGCTGCTACTACTATGCGTGTGTGCAAGTGTGCTTCCCTCAATGCATGTGCGCCTCCCCCTCCTCTGTGCTCAGAGGGAGACAGAGGACAAGTGCCTTGAATAGCCCGCTCACTCCTCCCCCTCCTCTCTCTCTCTCTGTCTCTCTCTCAGGCCTTCATCCCCTCCTCCCCCCTCTCCTCCCCTCTCTCAGCTGACATCAACACTCAAGGGACTTGTGCCAAAATACCAGGCAAGGTTGTCAGGATACTTGGAGGCCATTGAACAGAGCGAGAGAGGGTGAAAAGACAGCAGACTGTTTTATCTGTTGAGTTCACACGGTCCAAAGTGCCTCCCTCTGTGACCACCTGTTGCTGCAGGTGCATGTACATCTGGGTAGCATAAAGGGGGAAATTGGGGTACAATATTTAGAGTTAAGAAGTGAATGCATACAAGAAACTCAATGTTCTTTTAGCTTTAAAGCCCCGACATCTCTGGAACGTATCTGGAGGACAAAAGGGGCAGAAATGTACGGAGCCCCTCTGATGACATGGTCCAAAAAATAAATAAATTGTGGCCACAAAATACTACTTCGAGCGTGGGCACGTTATACCTATTTCATGGACACAATAAAAACATTTTCCCACCATGTCATCAGAGGGGCGCCATAGAAATGTGCACGGTGACCCAGGAAACTTTATTTCAGGCCTTTAGCTCTCCTGAAAACACAGAGGGGAATAATGTATGCACTGTGACTAAGCAGTGCCAACAGGGACATAATCAGCAGCAGATACTCCCTCTAACAAAGTGGGACTACACCCACACAAATTTTCTGTTTCTCTGAGGTCAAATCTGCGTGCAGCTGTCAGGGTGTCACCTCAACTGCTCCACACAATAAACGTCACGCAAACAGTTGCACATTAATTACACAAACAGGTGGCATACTTGGAACAGGTTTACAGGTTTTTTAGGACCTCTTTCTCCGTGGGGGGCGGGGGGTCTGTCGGGATGGGTTTGTTCGGATTTGATTGTGAAACGTGATGACGCGTTAAGGTGGCATGAGCAGGATTTTCGAAGTTGCCAGTTTTGACGCAATATATATTTTTAATGTGGACAGAAAGTTAAATATTAGCATAATTAATATACGTTTTTGATATATTCAAGTTGACACACAGTATACTGACGAGTGTAACTTTTTACAAGGATCAGTGACTGAGCTGCAATCAAATACACTAAAAGGAAAAAGGAAGGAAAAAAAGGCAGCATAGCCGTCGAATCGTAAGACCTCTTTCTGTTTTAAAGCTTAAATCCAGAATAAATGAATTATAAAACAGCTCATTTTTATAATTAAGACTTTTAGCTCATTTTGATCAAAGTCAGATATCATCACGCTGACTAAACTAGTTGGTCAGTGTGACTTCAACTTTAAAACAAGCTTAGGATTAGTGTCTGTGATAGTGTTATCACCAGCTTCCAGCAGGATGAGCCTCAGTTCTTCTCATGTGACCTGTTGGCATCATGAACCAGCTTCATGAACCTGCTGTTAAACTTTCTCTGCCCCCTGCTGCCCTTATGGGGGATTTAAAAATGACTCAATATACTGAATAATTTCTTTTATGAGCACATTTAACATTCAAGTGAGCTATTACCCTAGAAAGATGTTTATACCTGAGTTATTATAGACATTTTTAAACATCTCCAACAACTTTTCACAGAAGCTTTAATTTAATTTAATTTTTAAAGGAAATGTCCCATTTCTGTGGCAAGAGTAATGGAAGCACAATTGCGTGAGGTCGCTATTTTTTTTTAATTGACTTAGAATCTATTTAAATATTCCCCTTTGAAAATATTCACAGTGAATCGAGGCTAAGAGCATCAGAGATGTCCTGAATCAGCCTGAGGAGACATGCAGGCCAAGGATGAATTTGCTGTTTCAGAGATATCTGGAGAATGTTTGTAGCCCAGTTACTTAAAATACTCGTCCCTCTTCTGATCTTTATATGGATGAACAGATGGAGGCTTTCAGAGGCAAGTGCCGTTTCAGTCAATGCATCCCCTCTAAATCAGAAAGTAAGACATAAACATGCCTTTGGGATGAAAACTGTCTGCCTGCCATAGATAAAAGAAACCGTGTTGGTAAAACAAAGACAAATACAACAACTTGAGGGTTACACGTAGTAACTGTTGCTGATTTAATCTAAACCTGGATCAACTGTTATCTATACCACACACAGGATATACTCTGTTGTCAGTACCGCAGTGGTGAGTCAAAAGCTAGCAGCAGCATGCTAACATGCTCATGTTTACCAGGTATAACCTCGACTCTGTTCACCATAGACCACCTTAATTTTTTTAGCATGACAACATTTTATTTTTAGAATTAAATAGTAAAGTCTATTTTTGTGTGTATTTAGTCAAAATGATCAGATACTGTAGGTGTAAAGTTATAAACTGCTCTCCATATCATGTAAGAGCTTTCATAAATTCAGAAGGTTATCTGGATCTGAACAGTTGATGATGGTGTCTCCTCATTTTTAGTTCAGTTCTCTTTGCACACATGTGACATTAACTTTGGTCATTCTTATTTGAATTAACTCTAAATTATAATCACCAGTTAAACTGGCCTGTGCCCAAACACTGTTTCATGTGCATCCACCTATAGCACAAACAGCCAAACTGAACCAATAGTACATATTTTTAAAAAGGCACTTCCAACTTTTGTACCTTAAGTGGAAATGTGCACTCATCTGTAGTGGAAAAAAATACCAAAAATATAAATAATGTTGGAAACTTGCTAGCAGTTAATTTAGATGGAGCTGATTTGAAAATATGGAGGCAAAGCTGTCATGGCTGTTTGTGTTTCCATTTGGGAAAGTTTGGTATCTGTTTGAAGCACCTTGGCCACAGCGAGAGCCAGCACTGGGGAGTTTGTGCTTTAGTCAGCCGGAGCTCCCACACACAGCTCACTGGTTCACTGCAGAGTCCCAGATATTATTATCTAACACCAGATCAAAAGGGTGGTTTTATATTCAATGAACAGTGTTCCTTCTGTCTATTATGTGAGAGATGAGCTGCTTCATTTTGAGATAAAAATACCAGAAGAACTTAGAACAGAAGGAAAAATGTGGGTGTGGGATGTGGAGAAAATGCTGAAACATCTTAATGGCAGCTCGGGCGGGAGGCCAGACAAGAATGCCTTTTGACAGAACAAAGCATACTCAGAAGCTGAGATAGAAGAAAGTGGAAAAAAAGAAGAAAGAGATGAGGAGAAAGGAATCAGTGAAGCTGGCTGGCTGTAAAGATTATCTGCCGCACTATCCACGACACTGGCATCCCCACATAAGTGCTCATTAGCAGTCTGAGCCACGCTCCAAGGAGAGAGCTTATTTTAGACAGTAGACTGCAGCAGCAGTGCACACAGTCAGGGTCATTTTTCCCTTTTTAGTCCCATATTGCTTCAATGGCTGAGATTGCTGCAGTCAGCACTATTACTGTATTGATTTATGGACAGTGTAAGATGCTATAAGAGGGAGCTGGTGCTGGTTATTATGGGATTAAATCCAAGCATGCCCACTCTTGCTATATCTGTGTGAGAGCACTTTGGGAAGGCTTTTCTCATACTGGTGAAAACATGTAATGACAAGTTTATGAATGTAAAAACTAACCTTGATTCATTTTTAAGGTAAGATGTTTTATTAAGCCTTATTTTTTTCTTCAATATATATTTACATGT